>VUQR01019323.1:0-13834 GCA_015108515.1 Hemichromis elongatus
TGATACAGCACTCTGGGAACAGCCTATCCGTTCAGAAATTTCTTTCTGTGTCTTACCCTCTTGCTTGAGGGTGTCAATGATGGCCTTCTGGACAGCAGTCAGGTCGGCAGTCTTACCCATGATTGAGGTTTTGAGTAATGAACAGGCTAGGAGTTTTTAAAAGCCTCAGGAGTCTTTTGCAGGTGTTTCGAGTTAGGTTAATAGCTCGTTTAGTGAACCTTTTCATGATGATATGCTAATTTTTTGAGACAGGAATTTTGGGTTTTCATGAGCTGTATGCCAAAATCATCAATATTAAAACAATTTAAGGCTTGAACTACTTAAGTTGTGTGTAATGAATCTAAAATATATAGAAACTCTAATGTTTATCAGTACATTGCAGAAAATAATGAACTTTATCACAATATGCTAATTTTTTGAGAAGGACCTGTATATGCACACATGACCACAACAGATCTGCTAGAAAGAAATCTTGTGGTCTTACCAGGCAAAGAAGCAAACACTTCCACTTCACACAGCGCCAGAATTCTCAGAGATCCTGGTATGATCACAGTGATGTAGCGACCTTCCATTCCACTACACTGGAATGTGTATGTTGGTGTACCCGCTAATGATTCCATAGTGCCACACCTGATGGAGTTACAGAAACATCAAAGTGAAATCGTCATCATCATTATCTTTTCCCTCTGGATCCATTTCACTAGGATTTGGGGCTCTGCTGATCCAGCAGTTACATTTACAGCCTTCACACTCCGTTCCGTATCTGTCTTTGGATTTGTATATTGAATAGTTAGTGCTTTTTGGGTTTGCTATTTTCTAGTTACGGCCAATATATTTCAGGTGAAAATAACAGAAGTTGGGAGTGTGTAAGTTTATATCCTGTAGTTGTTTATCTAATATCTCAAAGCTCTGGTTAATGTCACCCTCTACTTGTGTGTTTGGATCCTTTCTACAATCAGCCTCGTGTCTCACCTGTTGCCATTTTGAGCCGGTGAGTTTCCGATCAGGATCTGTGCCCCGAGAATCCTTTCAGAACAACAGTCTTGTCTGTTGATGATGGTGACAGCAGTGACTTTATAGACAGCCAATAAGTCTACACTCCACCAGGGATTTTGTTGTGTCGAAGTGTGGGTACAACATGAATAACTCCAGAATTCAGTTCTGCACCCATCGACACCTTTAGAGGGTATCCCAATTGAAAAACCTGTTGATGACTGCGCTGTTTTTTTGTTTAAGGCCACGTTTTGAAGCGGTTCCACTAAATTATTGAAAAGAACAGACAAGTGTGAATCAGTATCAGGCAGGTGTGTTTCAGTAGATATAATCCAGTCACTTAAAGCTCTACCTGCTGGGGAAGCATACACCTCCACTTCACACAGGGTGAGAGTCTTCTTCTGTCCTGGAAGAAACACGTTCACAAAGCGACCCACCATGCTGCCTCCATCACACTGGAATGTGTAGGTTTTACCTGCTTTGATATGTGAGATGGTAGCACACCTGACAGCAATGGAAATGGGGCAAAATTAAGTTGACATATTTACTTTCTCAAGAAGAGAGTGTAACTGAGAACACTGGAAAAAAACTGCATTTTCAAGCCTTTTGAAAGTTTTCATAGGTTTTCCAAAAAAGATCACAGGTTCTATTGGTTTCTTTGCTAGTTTCAAGTACATGATTTATCCACAGACTGATATTAATGACTGATATAGGCTATTTATCTCTCTATGGCATTTATAGAAACCAATATATGAAAATTTAAAGAGTAAAGAACAGATGGGAGAAACACCTTTTAACCTTATCGTGATTGTTACACAGTGCATAATTAGCAAATAATTAATCCAAAAATTTGCTTCTGTTCTCTAATGTGACTCCTATATTTGTATCTTGTTCTATTGTCTTGTATATATCTTGACTGATTATATTTCTCCTGTTTGCTATTTATTTCTGCTGTCTACTTTTTATATTTTATTCTGCTGTACTTCTACAATGACAATAAAGGGCTATTGGATTCCATCTATTCTAGTCTATTGAAGGGCAAAGTTTCAGCACATTTGGAATAGTGCAAACACCACAACAGAACACAAACAAGCAAATAACTACACATAAGACATGTTAGGGTACGTGTGTTGTTGTTGTTGTGTTTTTTTAAAAGGAAATGAAAATATCATCTGATATAGAATATATATTTCAGATTTCTAAATCGGCAAATATACACATTTAATTTCATTCAGGTTTATTTATATATACTGTGAGTAAAGCACCCTATAGTATTTGGGAGATCACTCCAACAATCAAGGGTTGAGCAAGCACTTTGCAATTGTAGGAGGGAAAAACTTCAGCAGAGTCAGGCCCAGGAATGGCTGCGCCAACCAGTTTGGGGGTGAGTAAAGCCGAAAAGGAAGACATAAGATAAAATACAAACAATTGGAGAGAAAAGAACACAATTTAAACACGTGCTGCAGCTCACTGTATTATGATGTTTATATCGATATTAAAAATCCTAAATTTGTAGCACTGCATTATTAAGATTGGGAAATCCATCATTATATATCAGTTCACCAGGTGGTGGACAAAATAATTCTTGTAAACTTTTGACTTGTCACTGTTCCTGTTACACTTAAAAACTAACTTTATATTTAAACCCTCGTTATTACCTGGGATTATTGTTTCCATTGTTCTCCAGTGAGTTTCCTATTCTGATCTCAGCTCCATCCAGTCTTTCAGCACAGCAGTCTCCTCTGTTGGTGACTTTTACAGCAATGATTGTAAAGCTTTGCTGCAGGTCCACCCTCCACCAGGGGTTGGTCTCGTCTTCAGCGGTGTGGCTACAGAACCCATTGGTATAGAACGAGTTCCGTCTGCCATCGATGGCTTTGGACGCAGTGGCAAAAGAGAGAGTAGATGACTGGGTAGCTTCTCCTTTCAGTGCCACATTGGGTAATGGGTAACCTTGAAGGAAAACCACAAAGACACATTAGTTCATTGACAATAGTTAATTATATTTGTTACAGAAGAGTGTGCAGTAATTTTGAAGGCCACACTTGGGTCAACAGACCTTAAACCATACAAAACAACAAAAATAATTAATTTGTGTTTGTAGGGTGGCCATTTGAACATTTAAACAATCAAGGCCTCAGATCTGTGTATCAGCACCAGATTGAAATGCGATTACCATAGTACACTTCAACCTCACAGATGCTAAGGACATTGTCATTTCCTGGTAGAATCACAGTGACGTAGCGTCCCTCTATGGAGCTACATGGATAGTAAAATGCCTGTCCACCTGGCATGTAAGAAATGTTTGCACATCTGTGAATGAGAAAGCCAAAAAGAAGAAAAACATAAGAAAGGTCAATATGTTACTCAAATAGTAATTGCTCATGTATTTTATCTGTCTGTATTAGTCTGTTTCACCTCATGCTTTCAGTGTCATTGATCGCTGTTGACTTTCCAATCCAGATTTCAGCACCATCCAGTCCGTTTTCCAGTTCTGCTCTATTGGTTATTATTACAGCACCAATTGTATACACGTTAATCAGATCTACTCTCCACCAGGGATCAGGTTCTGACTTTGTAAGTGTACAGGACCCTAACTGATAGTTTGAATCTCTTCTCCCATCAACTGCATTGCCAGCAAAACCCACAGTGTCACCATCCGAGGACTGGGTAGCCTTTTGGTTCAGTGCCAGGTTATTGAAAAGATAACCTAATAACAAAAATAAGTTAGGATTATTAATTATTATTTATTTTTAAAAGATTTTTTTTGAGGGAAGTGAGAATTTTTTTTTTTTACCTGTCAGCACTCTAGATGTCATCATGAAGAAAATCCCTGTTAACATATGGAGATTTAAAGAGCTTGACTATTATCTCAGTTTTTTGTGCATATAATAAATTTAATTTCTATCATATTCATTTTTAGCTGTGGTGTTTGAAATTGTGTAAAAATAGGAATTTTTAAAGGGAACAGCATACTCAACAACATCTCTGCTGAGTGACAGTGAGGGTTGATGTAACAAGCAATAAAACTATAATTAACAAAAAAGGAAATAAAAGGAATGAATCATAAAACCAGAAACATGTTTGTGTTTAAATGTGTCTGAAAGACAACTGAAGCTACACTGATTGATATTTTCAGATAATCCTCACTTGAATTATTCCATGTATAGATATTATTCCATATCTGACAACAAGTTCTCAAGCATATCTCGCGGTTGTTTTTAAGACTTGTACATATTTCTGCTCCAATCACCTCTGTCCAAAATGTTGCCTTAACTTTGCATAGACAAAGATTTAAGTAAAAGTACACTGTGTCCTATTACTCAAAGTATTGTCAATAATTTTGCATGTGATAATGATATTGAGGGGTTTTACCAGGTTTAAAATGAAATAAATAAAAGTAAAGTAAATTGACTTACCAGTGAAGATCCAAATATAAATTGTCCCACTCATGACTTAATCCCAGCTATTACCACTTTACTGCCACTGTGGTTTTCTTGAGAGCGTTACAAATCACAAACAGTGTTGTCTCATTTGTTCTGGTGCAAGCGAACATGTAAATTTTTACATGGTGATGTTTGCATGAAGCACAACACACCCACAAATTACATTTGCTTCTTCTAAACAAATCATGCTTCTGAAGTTTTCAAAAGTTTTCTTATGTTTTTTTCCACATTGCTGTCTCAGACGTTTTTCTGTTTCTTTCCCCTTCTCTCATTACACATTTATTTTCCACACACCAGGTTTTCTTTGTATCCAAAAACCTTGGTCAAACAGCTGATTATGGACTCTAATAATACCCATTATTATGATTCAAGATTCTTTATTTGTCACATGCATAGTTATACAGGTACAAAACGCAGTGAAATGTAAACTGAACACGCTCCTCAACTGTGCAAAAAGGAGCATTTTATGGTTTAGAGCGCGGATGGCTTGGGGACAGAAGCTCCTCTTGAGTCTCTCTGTCCCCGGATGGTGCGGAAATGGTAATGCAATATTCCCCTCAACAATTTACAAGGTTGTTAGAAAGCAAGAAATATAAAATTTCACATTGATATGTGTAACACCTGAACAGACCCTACAGGTCTCACACAGTTTTTTGTTTGTTTGTTTGTTTGTTTTGCTATTCTTTTGATTTGCTCCTTGTGATGTCATATCATTGTTTTCTGTGTGTGCTTTCATTAGTGCTTTACAAATGTGTTGTGGTCTCAGGGAACACAAGTCTAAAGCATCCAGTTTCACAGAGTTTTAATAAATGGAATGGAAATTTAAATGGAATTTATTTATTAAATATTTGACATGGGTATCAGTTTAAAAAATCACATAGGATTCAAGGTGGAAAGGAACACTCTTTAGGTCATGATGAAGAAGAATGACTCCATTTCTGTAATCATCATCTGGATGAGGATCTTCCCAGGGTGAAAGTTATCAAAATTTTGAGATGCTGGTTCAATTGACATGTCATACATGAAAAAGAGAGCTGATTATTCTGCAATAAAATCATTGCTCTTGAATCACAGACAGCAAGGTAGTATTATTTGTTCCTTCCATAACATACCGGTAGGTCTTGAGAATGGTATGAGGTAAATTGTGAGCTACAGCTGCTGGTTTTATGTGTTTAGTTGTTAGCTTGTTTCTGGTGCCTGTAATACTGCAGTGAGAGCTTGCGTCACACTGCCAACAAAAAATCAGGCTCACTCCTGGTTGCTTTTGGACTTCACCACAGCTGCCCTTTGTCACAGATATTGTTCATGATATTTATGGACAGAATTTCTGGATGAATTCAAGGTGGTAGTCACACGATCGGGGTCTGCACTTTGCAGATGATGTGTTTTTCCTGGCTTCAATAGATCATGATCTCTATTTCGCACTGGGGTCTTTCTCAGGTGAGTGTAGGGATAAGAATTGACATCCTCAAGTTCAAAGTCATAGTCTTCACCTGCTCCAGGTTGGGAGCAAGTTTCTAGAATATGTTGAGGATCTCAGGCTCTTGACACTGACATGGATGCTGTGCAGCTCTGTTTTGGTAAAGAGAGATCTGAGCTTGACAGTAAAGGTGTCACTTTACATTTGATCAGTATTCCTATGGTCACAAGCTCTGGACAGTGATTTATCTGGCTGACTCTTTAAGATAGGGCAAGACAAAACTGCAGTGTTACATCTTATAATGAAAAGTGCATATAGTGAAAATATTATAGTCTTCAGGAATTTCATTTGAGAACACCCATAATAAAAACTGACTAAATTTCACATCTAATAACATAGTAACTAACATCTATGTGAAAACACTCAAGATAATTTGGATAAATATTTAATTATAAACATGTAATATAAAATCAATAAACAAGCATCTTCAGTAGTACCACATATAGCATTATTTGTGAACACCAGCTAATAAGCAAGCAACACATGTGAACATCAGCCAGTGAAGGCATCATTGTAAAAGCACTGCTGAAGAAACAACATTCGTACAAACAACATATAATAGAAATACACTATTGGAACATAATTTATTTTTTTTTTTTAAATGCACTTCTGCCATTTGCTGGCATTATTTTCATCATCATCAGCAAATGAATATTGCTTTTGGTGTTCTAGGGGTAGACAAATTTGGTCAATGGTTAACAAAAGCCTCTTGGTTCTTCAGTTCTTTGACAAAATATCATGATTAGTATATGGCCATAAAATTTACCAGCGGTTTCTGTTTACAAATTTTAGCAGTTTAATAAGATGAAAGTAACCATAAACATACCGAGATGTTTTAGCTTAGGAATAAAATCTGGGCTCTAAAGGGTACCAGACCCTATACCCAATATTTATAAATACATAACATACACTGGTAAAAGCTGTGATTCTGGTTCACTTAATTCAAACTATGTTTTCGGTTACTCTTAATAATTCAGTTGTGCCCTGTCTTATCACACCCTTTTAAAGAGTTCTACAAAAGATTTCTAAAAAATCTCTAACTGCATGTAAAAGCAGTAGGAAAAAAAAGCTTCATAAAAGTGATTGCCCTCCACCAGCCCTTCTGATTCATAATGGACTTTTCACACAAAATTAATCATAGCAGTTGGGGCTGTACTTTTAATAGTAAACTTGAAAGAGTTTCAACATAGTAGCATGGTATGATGGGGAAGTTTTAATCTTTTAATGCAGGGCAGGTTTCAGTTTCCTTATAGCCAGGCCAGACTCAGGATGCCCACAATGATCAGCAAAGCTAGAGGTGAGGATGAAAGAACAGAAGTACAAGTATTGAGTACTTGAAGTGTTTCATGTTTGAAGCACATACTCTTCTCAGGTAAGTATTAAACCAAAAGAAAGAAGAAAACTAATCTGGTTCTCTTACCTTGCGTCATTGATTGCTGGATTGTAGCTGTGTTACCTGCAGGGGGAACAGTGGTGGTGCTGGTTGTGTTAGTGCTGGTTGTGTTGGTGCTGGTGGAATTAATCAGATTGGTGATAGTGGCATTAACATTTGTCAGGTCTACCAAATTAGTTTTTATCTGGAGAGTAGGGCTCCCCACATCACCGGAAGCTGAAAAAACAAGCAGAGACAAAAAGATCATGGATGTGTTTAAAGTGCATAAGAACATAGTGATATATTGTTTGTGACAGAGTCTGTAATGACTGGTATAAGTGGTCTGTTGAAGGTGCAAAAGATGTGATGTTGATGTGTTAGCTTACTGGCATTGTAAGATCCAGTGGAGACCGACATTGAGAAAGTTGTAGAGCTTGTGGCTGCTCTAGTATTAGTGCTAGTAGAGTCTGGTACTGTGGCATCAAATTGACACTGGATGTTATTTCCATTGATTCTGCCCTTCACACTGTTGACATTAAGCTGCAGGAGAAAGTAGATGACAATAAGAAGAGTTTGGTTGTTATTAGGATAATAATTTCTTCATTATTAAAGCTCTTTACAAAGGAAGGCGACACAAGGGCATAAGCAGTGATAAGGCAGAGTGAACATTTGTCACACACTCCAACCCTAAAAAAAGTTTTTTTCAAAAGTGTGGTAGTAGAACTCACTGTTGTGAGAGTCAGCTTGCCGTTGTTCAGAAGAGCACTGAGGTATCTGACCACACCGTTGTTCTTTGCGCAGATGTAGGTTGTGTCATTGGCTCCCTGTGGTGAAAAAACAGAAATTGTAAATGTTTCCTCTCTACAAAGATGACAACTGACAACATTTTAGACTGTCTCAATTTTAAATTTTACTATACTTTCATCTGTGCTGAAATGATAAAATTTGACATACCAGTGTGGTGTTAGGTGACAGGCTGAGACCAATGTAGCCGTCTGAATCTCCTGCGAGTGCAAACCTAAAATTTTGACCTCCCTGGCCTTGGGCACCGACGAAGAAACATGACCCGCTGGAGGGGTCGCAGTCAGAGGGCCGAGCTGCACACAGCTGTGTCTTGCCACAATTATCTCTAGTAATAGAGGTCTGGAAGGATAAATAAGATCCATGTTAGAGTGGGACAGTGTGTACGATAATAGGTACTAATCAATGCAGCTTTATTGTCCCCTGATAATATTTTCTTCAGTCTTCTGCATTTTTTTTTTGTCATTTTTTTTTCTACATTACTCACATTAACAGTTGTCACGTTACTGTCAGGCACTAATGGGGCAGGTGTTGTTGGTACCCCAGTCGGGTTGGATGGTGTTATGCTGGTAGCGTTGATGCTGGTAGTGTTTGTGCTGGGTGGGCTCGTGCTGGTAATGTTCGTGCTGGTAGCATTGATGCTGGATGGGTTTGTGCTGGGTGGGCTCGTGCTGGTAGTGTTCATGCTGGTAGCGTTGATGCTGGATGGGTTTGTGCTGGCTGGGCTCGTGCTGGCAGTGTTCATGCTGGTAGGGTTGATGCTGGATGGGTTTGTGCTGGCTGGGCTCGTGCTGGCAGTGTTCATGCTGGTAGGGTTGATGCTGGATGGGTTTGTGCTGGCTGGGCTCGTGCTGGTAGTGGTTTGAGCATAACTGCCTATGAAACACCCAGTCAGCGTCACAAACACGAGAGTGAGGACTAGTCTACTGTCCATGCCTAAAGTAGATGGAATAACAGAGATTGAGTAAACTCTTACCATTAACTGTAAGTGAAGTAAAGTTTAGTACAGCACTGTATTTAATAACATTTACTGTTACTACATTACTTTGTGTGTGTGTGTGTGTGTGTGTGTGTGTTTATCATATTGTTTGTCCACCAGAGTGCACTCTGACTCACATTTTACCCTTAGCACTGAGGACGGTGCAAGCATCAGCGTACACATCAAAACTAAACCAGCAAAAGGTGACTTTTTTGGTTTAGAATTATTATGCTTAAAAATCAACCTCATCCTTTTTTTCTTACATATCCTTGTACACCATTCAAACATAACATGAGGGATACTTGCTTATATAGCAATGCAGAGGACTTTTTCTTTTTTTTCCCAAAATATTAAATAGCACTTACAGTACAGGCTCTAGAATTTAGTGAAGCAAAAAACACATAATTTGTTTTTACAGATGATATAAAGATGGAGTTAAATAACAAGAAAGCAAAAGATTAAACCACAAAATAAAACCCCAATAAATCTCACCACCAAATACCACAACCAAAGTCGCTCAAATAAATTAAAAAAACAAACTGACAACTGACATGAGAGTGCCATAAATGCAATGAAACATTACGATTTAACCCAATATTTAAATGCTAATTTAATTTAATTAAAGTTTGTGTCGATTATCATACTTTCATCTGAAGGTAAGCCTAACACGCTTTCAGTTTAAAAGAAAGGTTCTCCAGTCTCTAAAAAAGTTATTTACTATACTTTTTTCACTTAAAAAAATATTGAACACTAATCGCAATCCTAATGTATTCATCGTTACATTATCAGTTACCACTCTTCACAAAACACCATTACACAGTGGATAAAACCTAAACAGGTTTTGAACAGAAAAAAGTAATTTAAAAAGTGATATGTTGTTGCATATATATGTTTTTACCTACCTGTAAGTTTTCTTGTATCCAGTGCAAATAATGGAAGAAACTGAATAAAAGGTATATATAGTTCCTCAGGTTTTCCGTAGGTAGTTTTAGTCTCTGGTAGGGCTTGGAGGTGGACTGCTTCTGATGCTCCCAGTGGCTTCCAGATGAACAAGTGACACCTGTTCACTTTTTGTCACTGTTAAATAAGCGGAGGGGAGGGGACAGCATTACAGGTGGTAATCTGTTAATCAGGGTGGAGCGAGAAATAAAGGTTAAAGGTGTGTCTTGTTAAAGAAGTCTCAAATTTTGTCTTTCCATTTCTTTGTTTGAGAGAGTTGTTTCTAAATGCACCACTTCTTTTAGAATGCCTATAATCTACATGGATATTGTGGTAAAAACAAGGAATCTACTGTGTACTCGCATCAAGCAGCAATATTATGAGAATAAACAACTAAATATTTTTGTTAACTCTGTAAAAGAAAGAAAGAAAGATTACACAGGCCAGAGAGGCTTTCAGGTTTATAGATACTGGCAGAAATTTGACTGAAATAGTGACTTGTTTCCAAACCGTCTGCTTATCCCATTTCAGAAACTCTGCAAGTTAAAGAGAATTGTGTGCCTTGTCGAGGTGTGTGCCTTGTGGCTATTTGTGTAAATGTAATATGTTCCATTGCTTGAAGTAGGTTTTAAGTGTCCTGATTTATCTGAAGTGCTCATAAAGGTATGTCATTTGAAGGAATTTTTTGGATGGATACTAAGCATGTGTGACTGTGTAGTTTTTGAATAAAAGTAAGTCATCAGACAGAGTGCCAAAACTGGTTTGTCAGAGACAACGTGAGCTCTTGGCTTTACTCCAGTATCAGTATTGTACTTTGTGGAACTTTTAATACCCTGATAAGCAAATATATTCAAATAAATCCACTACTTGGTCTATCTCCACCAGGTTGCTGTTTAGATTGTCCAAGAGCTTCATGATGCCCTGGTCCAGATCTGGGAGGGGATCCTCCAACCGTGGTTCAGGGGGTTGGGGTGCTCATCTTGTAACTGGAAGGTTACCGGTTCGATCCCCAAGCTCTCTGTCCTGGTTGTTGTGTCCTTGGGCAAGACACTTTACCCTACCGCCTACTGGTGTTGGCCAGAGGGGCCGATGGTGCGATATGGCAGCCTCGCTTCTGTCAGTCTGCCCCAGGGCAGCAGTGGCTACAACTGTAGCTTGCCTCCACCAGTGTGTGAATGTGAGAGTGAATGAATAGTGGAATTGTAAAGCACTTTGGGTGCTTGAAAAAGTGCTATATAAATGCAATCCATTCTTATTATTATTCTGTTTTAATGTAGTATATCAACTGTGAAGGAAAGTTTGGATGCCTGATATAATCTAGCAACACTACTGTCACACACTAGTTTATTATTAATTAACAAATAATTTGATTTATTCAGGGGTTTCTTTTCACCTTGAATAGAAAAGCAGCTTCTTGAAATACACTGTTTTCTTTTCCCTTATAGCTTTGTGTTTAAGTACAAAGACACAGGACTGTAAAGTGGATAATCAAAGAACTTATATTCAAAAGCCATTATTATCTTAAATGTTCATTGCTGTCTTGTAAATTGGGGAACATTACTTATTATTTCATTTTTATTTTTTAAACAATTTTTTGAGTGGTTAGAATTCTAAAGTTATTTTCTGATTTCTCTGTTTATTTAAGTTTTACTCAGGCCTGATAATTATAAAGGTTTTTGGAATTGCAGATCAAATCTTCATCGCTGCTATTATTATTCAGTGCAGTGTAATGACATGGAAAAATGTCACTTCAGAATTTCCATGATGGTGGAAGTTTGGCCCATCAGTCAGGGCACATGGTAGGCAGGGAATCAGGGTCAGTGGCGTGAAGTTATTTCTGGGTCTCAGACACCGGAGCAGATAGCCAGTGCCTGCACAGTGTTCTCAGACCTACAAACACTGACTAATTTTAGTTGTATCGGCTAGTTCCTTGTCGGGAAAAAAAAGGAAAACCTGAATTTTATGAATTTCACCTTCTTATTTTTCTGCTACTGAGTTTTTCTAGAATTGCACAAAAAGTTAGAGAGACACATGAACTAAAATGAACTACTTTAATTTCTTACGTCAAGGTGATATTTGTCTTTTGCTGTTTACTTTTACTGTTGATTCAGAACATGTGAAAAGATACGACAAAGAAATAATAGATTAACATAATCTCTTATTAAATATATTTTTAATAATTCAATAGCCATTGATTTGCAGTATAAAGAATGTTTATAGTAAAAAATACAAAGACAACACACAGCAACCAACTGTAGTGAGTCACAGTTTGGCATTAAAAGTCCACATCATGGGTTTAATATGCTAAACCTGTCAGGCTGGTTACGTTACTCCACATGAAACTGGTCATGTGTTTCTCTGGGGTTTTTTGGTCAGGTGGGTGCACATTTATCTGCAGTAAATCAGACAGATTGTTCCTAATGAAGGAACAAAAATTTAAATTTTTTAAACAACTCAACATCACATTATATTACAAACACCCCTTTGGTTTGCACTTTGTCACAAGTATTGCAATGGAGTAAAGATGCAGTGGTTCCGCTGTATGTGACATCAGCAGATCAATCAGGCAATGAGTACGTGACTGAAACAGGGCTGTAGATCAAGGGATGTAACAAAGTACTGTGATATCTTATATGTAGTTAAAGCTGTTTTTCTACACAGTTCTCCAAAGATATTTGAACATTTGGCTGACAAGCAGTTTCCTGACCAAGAGAGTTCTGCTCCCTTTTTTATTCCATACAGCAAATCAACTACCTGAGCTGATTCCAGGTTTTTGATTATTATCTTATAGCTTTTATCTATATAAGAGATGTCAGTGAAGTGGGTCATCATTAGGCTAAGAATAAAAGGTACAAAATTTTGTCAAACTGGGATTGGCCGCTTCTTCTGTGGCCCCTCTGCTTTGGGGTGTGCCCCAGGGATCTATCCTTGGGCCATTATTTTTCTCGCTGTACTTACTCCCCCTTGGTGCGATTTTTCGTAAACACGGAGTGTCATTTCATTTATATGCCGATGACTGTCAGCTTTATTTACCTTTTAGTCATTTGGATACCTCTTGACTGTCTTACTGATATTAAATTATGGATGGCAAATAATTTTTTGAATTTTAATGATCGCAAAACGGAAGCAATTTTATATGGTCCGCTTCACTCTACTGACACCCCAGATGTTGATTTTGGTGATTTGACCTCTCATCTGAAAAGTTCAATCACTAATCTTGGTGTTAAATTTATTCCACGCTTACTTTTGAAGGTCATGTAAATGGGGTGGTAAAATCTGCTTTTTATCACCTCAGACGACTGTCGAAGGTTAAGCCTTTCCTTTCCAAACCCAATTTGGAAACTCTTATTCATGCTTTTATCACCTCACGTCTGGACTACTGTAATTCCCTTTTAATAGGGGCCGGGTCGGGCACCTTGTCGCGCCTGCAGTTAGTGCAAAATGCGGCGGCACGATTTTTAACCGGTAGTAGGAAATTTGATCACATCACTCCGGTTCTGGCTTCCTTGCATTGGCTTCCCATTGATTTTAGGGTTCGTTTTAAAGTCCTTTTATTGGTTTTTAAATCCTTAAATGGTCTGGCCCCTGTTTACTTATCTGATTTGCTGAAACCACATGTTCCTCCTCGCTCGCTCCGTTCAGCTGAGCAGCTGTTGCTGTCGGTTCCTAAGTCGCGGCTGAAATGCAGAGGAGACCGAGCTTTTTCTATTGTGGCCCCGATGCTCTGGAATAACCTTCCCCTTCATATTAGACTAGCGTCATCAGTGCAGGTCTTTAAGTCCAGATTGAAAACCTATTTTTATTCCCTGGCTTTTAACTCTGTA
>VUQR01019325.1:0-12923 GCA_015108515.1 Hemichromis elongatus
GTGTTGAAGTTTTCCAGAGCAGCAGATGTGAGTGTGAGAAGCAGAGCAGGCCTCCCCCTGCTGTCAACGATTCAATCATTCATTTTGATAAATTTGTTGTAAACTTTTTTGATCCTATTAGTGTTTATATTATTGTGCTGAATGCTGTTTTGGTCCAGTTTATCTGTTTTTTGGTCACTTTTTGCTTCTTACTTTGCTTCTTCGTGTCTTAATATTGTCTTATTTTCGCCTTATTTATTTATACTCGACATATTATTTTCTCCTCTTTTTTCTAACTTTATTACTCTTTTGTGTATGTTTGTCGCATTCATGTTTCCGTCACTTTGTGTTTTATTTAACTTTTCTCTGATTTGTCTTAATTTCCTTTTATTGTCACCCTTTTAAAATTAATGTCATTCTCGGTTATTGTTTCTTTTCACGTTGTTTGTGTCACCTTTTCACGCCTTTCTGTCTTATTTTGGTCATTTGAAACTACTTCCCTGTTACGAGCGCTGAGCACTTTTACTTTGAAGATGTTTCCGGTTTGTGTGTGTTTGACACGAGAGGGCAGAATGCGGAAGTTTGAGTAATAATAGAGAGGAAGACGGCTTCGAGTCGAGGCTGAACTTTACAGCTGGAAACTTTATCTTCGTGCTGAGCAACAGAAAAGTGAACGGTGAGTTTGTTTCACGGACATTCGCGTTTTTATCGACGTAAAACTTTATCCTCACTTCCTGTTTTAGTGTTTATGATACGCAGATTTCAGGCCACCATCAAAAGTCGATGCGAAGCTCAGAGCGCGTCCGTTTCACGAGGAAGTGCGACGCACGCCAGACTTCCTTCAAAATGTGGTCAATTTCATTTTCCAGGGTCGTTTCTTGAGAAAAGCGCTGATTTAAAATCAGCGCAGAGTCTTTAAACATTTAGTGACAGAGCCGCTCTTCACTTCGGCAGCGGCCTCTTCTTCTTTATCGTTCATTTGATCGCAGGCCGTGGAGGCTTGAAAAGTTGATTTATCACCAAATAATCTGCAGGATAGGGGCGTGAAGTGTGTTCAGTTTGTTGGGACGCTTTTTAACCGATCAGCCGAACTGAATCTGTAGTTGTCTAATAATCACAAAGCATTTCTCCTTAAAGTTCAGTGTTGTGGTTCAGATATGACTGCAAGATGGCCGGCTGGTTAATAGTATGATAAACTGTTTATCACACCTGAGCTGTGCTCACCTGCCCCGCTCACTTTCGCTTTCACTACTGCGAAAATGAGAAATTGATCAGAAATGTCCCGAGAGCTCCACGGAGAAGCTCCACGGAGAAGGTGCAGAAATGCATTCAGCGACCTTTAAGCGCTTTCAGACTTTTCTGCGCTTCATTTGTGCTGCGTGACGTCATTGCGACCTTGTTGCGCTGTTTATGAAGATACACGAGCCTGACGCCATATTTAGGTTTGTGAGCGTTTTCCTTTTACTCTGTTTGGGCGGTTTGTTTGCTTGTTTTTTAAGGCGGACTTTAATGTTTCGGCTCCTCTGAACCAGGAAGGGGGCGAGGTTGGAGTTTACTGTGGTGGGTTTTTAAGGATTTGAAAGATTAAAAAGTGACTTCATCTCCTGTTGAATGTGACGTAAAAGTGACGTGTTCTCCCTAAACCTGAGATTTCACCCCAAACCCCAGACTAGGCTGACTCCTGTGTCGATGCCCAGTTCTCCTCTCTTGCTTTGAGGCTGCTGAGGTTAAGCTTTCGTGTTGTTTTGATGGAGGGACGAGCTTCGGCTGCTGTCCTGAGGTTTCAGCGTTTCCTCTCCTCTCTCTATTGCCATGGTAACTGAGGCTGAGCACACCTGACTTGTAGTCTCTGTTTAAAAGTTTCATGTTTAGATTCTTTGACACAGTTTTCGTGTTCAAGGAATTTTTTTATGTATGAAACATGAACGTTGAACATAACCTGCTCTAGAGCAGGTTGGGTCAGCAGAATAGGTTGCCATGGTGCTGCATCTTTGCGGTTATCCTTTCTGGCTTACCTGACAGCCCAGGTAAGCCTGACGTTTCCTCTGTAAGCCCAGGTCGTGCCTCGTGCTGCCGCCTCTGGTGTGGCTCTGAAATATTGGCGCCGAACACGGACACAGAGGTTTTTGTCCCTTTAGAGCAGAAACTGTGAGTGTGTGTGGTGTTAGTGATGTGACGCGTCTCTGTTCTCTCTCTCAGCTCCATCATGGCCGATCAAGTTTACTCTTCCACAACGACCCCGAACCCCGGAAACCGCTTCTGCCTGATTCCCTCGGAGCACCTGGAAAAAACCCGCTTTATCGTAAAAGTCGTTGAAGTGGTGAGTTCAAAGATGATCAGACTCGTGTGACTCTTAATTAGCCAATGAGATGCTTTATTTTAGTCCATCCACACTTAAACTGGAGTACCAGAGCATTCATTCAAACCTGCAAGCACACGAACTGTGTGAAAGCTTCAGACTCATCATGTCAGGAAAACGTAAACGTGTGTGTAGGTGTGTCGTAAAACTTTTAAACCTAAATTAAGCTTCACTTTTTTCACTTGTGTTGGATTACACTGACCTGCTCTTTATGAGCTGAACACTGTCTAGTGTTGAGCTCAGATTTAAAGTAGGTTATATTTTTAACCAAATGATATTTAGTTAAAATAAGAATTACAGAGATTGGGAACATTTGGTGTTTAGCAGTTAATGTTGGCAAATGATCCTTCAGAATAAGTTTCAGATATTTGTTGCACGCTCTCAGGCTCTGGCCCAGCCTGCACGCACTCTTCAACCTTCCTACAACAGCGGGGCTCAGCGGCCCCGCGGGAGGACTCCGGCCCCTTCCTGTGGAGAGCTGCCCAGTTTCCTGTCGGGCGTGGTGTTTGAACGGTAGCTCAGTCTGAAAGCTGCAGCGCAGTGACAGAAACGCAGGTTTCTGATGTTTCACAGAGGGAAGATTTCGTGTTTGGGTGATGAAAAATATTCATTATTTAGATGCTGTGACTGGGATGTTGCTGACGTTTTGCCTCAGATGTCTTAAAAGACTCTGGGATGCTGTAAACGGACCAACCTTCAGTCAGGAGAACAGCTGAGATAATCCGTCCACAATACCAGGTTAGTCATTCATATACTGCAACAACAGGGGAACAGAGCAGCTGTGAGAGGATTCAACATCTTCTTCGTCTCTTTGCTGTTACTGTCGCCCGGCAGAATTTGCAGCCGCTGCGATGCTTTCGACCAAAACAGGCGCAGCTTGACGACACCATCAACACGTAGAGTCAACATCTCTACTGCTGGCCAGATTCATAGAGCAGGAAATGCCTCTGCAGTTTGTGGTGCATTCACAGTCCACTGCCCGTAATCAGACAGGAAGCTGCTCCACTCTCCTGCAGATCTCCGTCTAAATTGGGGTTTGCAGCTGGAACCAGATGCTTAGCGGCAGCATGAACTGAGCTCATGTGTCTTAGTTTGACCTTTACGAAGTGCTGACCTGCTGCAACTCCAAAGGAAGGATCCGTCATCGCTTTAGTTTAGCTTCGTCAGGGATCTCCTCGCTCTTATTATGAAAGTTCAGTTGTTGCTCAATAACCGCCGCCAGCACGTTGTGTCCCACGTTTCCACCTTTGATCCAGTTCACCAGCCGGTGGTACACGCAGCGCCCCCGCCGTCACAGGGGACGGCAGACATGGAAACTGTGGCCGATTAATTGCTCGTCTATTTGGCACAAAGTACTGCAGAAACAAAACATTTGCAGAGCAGAAGCAGGCGTGCACCTGTGTACATGTATGTAATGTTCAGAGCCCCGACATGATCACAGCAGCGTTTGGCAGCCACTGGTTGCTGCTGTGATAAATGTCTGTCTGGTGCTTTTGCGCTGTGATATGGTACAAGCAGATTCACTGGGAGCAGTTAGCGAGTGTTTGGAGGCGCGTCTGCGATCTGTGGTGGACGGGTGTAGGCGTAAGTAAGCGTGTGTCCACAGGCCGCTGTATGTAGCACACGTGTGCAGATGGATGTAACGCAGCAGTGTGATGGACGGCGATGAGGTGGCTTTGGTGTTTTTAACGTGGCCATTCTGTCTCAGCTGAAGTGTGAATCTACACATCGAGTCTGTGGCTCGGCGGTTTCTTCCTCACAATCATCATCATCATCATCTCTTTGGTGAGATTCAGCAAAACCAGAAGTGGAGGTTTGTTTGTTGGTGACTGTTGTCAGGAATGCGTGTTAGAAGGATTCGTTAGCTGTGCTCTGTGGCGCCAGGGAACCGCGTGGTGTGTTTGTGCGTGTGTGACCTCTCTGTGACTCGATCCTTTCATCCAGCAGCTCTTCAGGAAGCTGCAGACCGGGAAGTGAAAGTATTGCGGAGCGGTCAGTTTGGCTGCCGTTAGCAGATCTCAGAGCTGCTGTTGCAACAGCTCAGTGAGGTGTTCGGTGGGAGGACGACGCCTGCATCCGGCCCCGGGAGTCTGGATGGAGCTGGCGCGGGTGGGTGTTGGGCAGAAAGAGGATGTGCGCTCGGCTCTTTATGAAACCTCCCTGCAAAATAAACTGGAACTCTGACACAACTAAAGGAGACCCAGTCTGATGTTTTTACATTTGGGCTCTGCCAGGGTGGCTTTGCATGATTCACAGTTCAAAATAATCATCCAGGTCTTAGCACTACACTGAACCCCAGTCACCACATGCATGTGCAGTCTGCTGCCAGCCTGCTGATCCTTGGAGGTGTAGTTCAAACACGGATGTCGGCAGTAGGAATGAAGCAGTTCCTCGGTGAGGTGTAAGTGTCGGTAAGTCCTTTAATGTCTTTGACAAGCTGGAAGAAGAGCGCTGCAGAGGACGGCGTGCTTCAGGGTTTTATTGTTGAACACAATGATTGTAGCTGCACGGTTTCCTTCTAATAAACTCGGACATTAATCCGTTTTTTGTATAAATCGTTTAGGTCATCCTCGTGCTAGAAGGGATGTAATAAGCTGCGAAAGTTGAAGCACAGATTCATGAGAACCGGTAATAAACACAAATGTGCACTGCTGGGCTGTCTAAAGGTCCACCGTCTATCCCTGCTCCTCCGGGTGCTTTCACAATAAAAGCCTTCCACTTAGGGGTAAACCATAGGTTTATGGTGAAGCAGGCAGGAAGTGCTGAGTGAGTTTTTAGCAGCAGCTTCACTGTAGGATCGTGTGGGGATTCCCACTGTGACTTTACCACAGTGTGATACGTCAGGTGAGCGAAGGTGACACCGCTGCGGCTGCTGATACGAACAAGCGCGCCGATCCACGCCGGGTCACGTCTGTCTGGGGCACGCCCACCTGTCTGTGCCGATCAGGGGGAATCTCGGGGTGTGCACGTGTACATTCGTTTCACGAGCGTGGTGATGCCTTTTTGTTTGGGGGAAACGGGACGCTTTCTTTGAGAAGAGTCAGAGAGTCAGTTCCTCCGTATTTCCATGACTGCAGCACCGCCAGACTCTGTTTTTCCTTTGATCTTGCTTTTAAAAGCAGATGTCCAGAGGCTCCGAAACCTTCAAACGTGCTGCTGTGGTGTTACACGCTGAGCAGTGACGTTTGAGATCATCTTCTCTGTTTTCTCCTCGCTCGGTCCTGTTCTGGCCTCTTGCTCTGTGAGATCTGCTCCGATTTCACTGCAGACCTCAAATGAGAGCAAACATCGACTTTCTGTTTCAGGTGACCTAAATTTCTGAGCATGCTCAGATTTATTTTTATGAGGTTGTGCATTAAAGGTGAGACGAAACTGTCCACATCACTGTCCTGAGGCAGAGCGTCTTCCCCCGTCCTGGTCTGCAGATTCGCCTAAAATTAAAACCAGTTTGAAGACGACTGAAGCAGATCCAGCACCGGCGACTGGCACACGGGTACACAGGAGGACTTCTAGGTGAGGTGAAGGTTTTTGATTTCCACCCACTCGCTGTGTTTCAGTCCGGTGGTGGTAGCCTGAGCGGTGACAGTGATGGTGGATGCACAAGAAGTTTGCATAACAAAGGAATGAAATCTGTGTATATTTATTTTTCTGTAGTGTGAGGAAGTGAGAGCAGATCACTGCGGACGTGCAGTTTGTTAACGATGGGTCCAAACAGAGTGGCAGCCTTTACAGACGTCACTCACAAGTCACTCACATTCTCCTGCTTCTCGTCTTTGCTGCTCCTCGAATAAAGAAATGCCTCCAAATGCGCGCTTCCCTAAAAATAACCTGTCAGTGGAACAGAATAGTGTCACAACATGTAATCAGATTACTGAAGAAGTCAGTCAGAGTCATGTCGGTGTTTTTGGAGTGATTTCCGGCTCCTTAAACCTTGACCCAGAGGAGAGCCGCTGTGGGTCCGCTGACGTCAGGCGGTCTGGTTTTAGTCTGTGGTTCTGGGTTTGTCTGTCTGAAAAACAGCACAAAGCCTTTTTATAACCCAAGGCTCGCTTTAACACAGGATATTCCTACAATTAAACCCGCCGCTGTAATGGAGATGGAGGCTGGCGCTGGTTTTAACCACGAGGACAAACGCGCGACAGAGGAAAGTGTTCCTGCACACGTGCACGGGCATTTAAAGCTCCATAAAGCTCAACTTCTGGTAGTTTATGGCTCATATTTAAATATGTGCATGTTTGTTCCTCCTGGTTCCTGACCGTCTGCTAGCCATCTCTGCTGGGCCTTGACTCCACCCTCAGCTCTCGGCCTTTAACGCTGATCTCAGACTCTGAGAAAGCTCATTTTAGCAGCTTTACTCGTGATTTTATTCTTTGAGTAACTACCTCATGACCACGGGTGTGGGTTGGAACGATGCGCTCAGTCTTCTCATGTCCCACCTTCCGACCAGCAGAGGTCAGAGGGAGGGCTCTGCAGAGAGCAGCGGCCTCAGGCACGAAGCTGCTGTCAGCTGCTCCACACTCGGCTACAAACATGGAGGTCGTGGTGTGAAGAAGCATCGCCTGCAGAAAGCCGGCGTGCAGCTCTGACACGCTCCTCGAATGTTTCAAACAGAGGAACTGGACGTTGTCAAGAGTGCACATCATCGTGTGCTCAGATCTGGACCAATCAGAGCACACAGTGTCATGTCTGTTTGTGGTCAGAGGTAGTGTGGTTACTGAAAGGTCCACATCCGTCGTCCTCCTGCACACAGGTGCTTCTGAGTCATTTAAAGGTCAGTTTACATTCACAACACGTGTGTTTGTTTTCATAAAAAACGCTGAGAGCAGTTTTTGTAAAAACAAAGCCAAGTGTTTGAAGCCTGGAGGAACTCCAGTGTTTGTCGTCCAAACATCCCCCGCTCCTGTCCAGTCCTGCCGGGTGACGGGCCTCGTGGTTTCACGCTGCGGCTCGGATGTGCTCAGGACATCATTGCGATGGCTGCTGGTGTGAAACCGTCGCTGTAGCCGCCGCCCACACAAAGCCAAGCGGTCGGAGCGGTTCTACCACAACTTGTAATGAAATGCAGCAGAGCTGGCGACTGCCTTCCTGCCGTCGCGCCGGCGTTAACCTGCCAGCAGCTGCTCAGACTGGAAATACACGTCACATTTCAGATGGCATGTAGACAAGCTGGCACTGTCTCAGAGAAGAGGCTCGCGAAAAGACGAATCACGAGGCAACAGCTCAGAGCCACGGAAGGTTTCGGTATCGTAGCGCTAGAGGAAGCGGTGACTGTCAGGTCTTCGTGTAGCTCGATGGAGTAAACGTCTGCGTGCGTCGTCGTTGCGGCGGGTGTTTGGCCCCTGGTGAATAAGTGCGCTGCGTTCAGTGGGATAGAGTGAAACATCTGAAAACACAAAATAACATTTTATGCAATTATTTCTTTATTATCATTTAATCATTACTATTATGGATGATTGTAACACGGGGCTGTTCCACATGTAGCTTCACTGTGACCCTGAGTCACGGTCCAGTTTAACCCCTGACATGTTTGGTTAGAAGACCGCGGGTCCATAGGTTATATTTATATTATAACTAGTCGAATACGCCTGATGAGAATGTGCACAGCACTGTGCTGCAGCAGTGGTTTCACAGGCTGAGAGAGTCCCAGTAGTGCTCACAGGTGACCTCTGCGGCCTCCAGCCGGTGTCCAGGTCAGACCGTCGCGGTTTAGGACGCCGACTGTTTGACGTATGGAACCAACGGGAGCGGTCCCTGGGCCACATCCTGACTTATTTCTATTCTACTCTCACGTGTCCTCCTGTTCCTCCCTCAGGTGCTGTCCTTCATTGCCTTCATCCTGGAGGAGACGGTGGACAGCTGCTTAAGCTGCTCTCCTCTCTACTTCTTTGAGTTCGTCAGCTGCACGGCCTTCCTCTTCACCCTGTTGCTGCTCGTCCTCCTTTCCACTAAGCTGCACACAAAAATCGGCATCACCTCCTGGCCCAGAGTGGTAAGAACCTCCCGATGATCACCTTTCACTCAGACTCTTCTTCTCCGCTCGCTCCAGCTGCAGGTCAGCTTAGCATTAAGGCTGGAAACAGCTAGCCTCGCTCAAGACTATCAAAAGTTACGTTAAACGTAATAAAGGAAGGGAAAATAATATACAACTATGTTTGGAGAGTTAGTGAGAAACAAACGCTACACAGGAAGTGTTTCAAAAATAAGAGAGCGATTAGAGATGGTCCCACTGAGCTCTAAGTCTCTGAATCTGAACAATTCATGTCTGCTTTTATTTAGAGTCACTTCCTGTTTCACGTTTTCATCTTTGATGGTCTTTGTTTAATATTATAAACCTACTTTAAACTACAATAACGACCCGGTTGATGGTCATTACAGAGTTCCTGCAGGTCTCTGCATACATGATCACAGTAAGCAGGTAAAACCTGAGTTTGGCCTCCAGTCAAAGATGGTGAGTTTACCTCGGAGCCTCCCCAGCACTGAAATCATTCATGCTGTCGGAGCGGCGGACATAGAGGTAACGCAGCTCACCGTGAGAACATGCTCGTGCTCCGTATCAGTCCTTTGGCTTCAGTTTATATATTTAATTTTGCATCATTTTGAATTGCTGGACAGATGGTGACCTTTCTGCCATGTTACTGTTTTTCACCTTGACTAGTAAAGGTGTGTTTGCAGCGGTTCACTGAGCTGCAGTATCAGTACGAGTACTTGAGTAAAATGAGACAGGACGATGTGTCGCGGTGCCGCTTGTGCCGGCTTCCCTCTGCGAGCTTCGCTGCCGTCAAACAGACGGTTTATTTTAGGCGTCGTCTCTCGCCGATGGCACTTACAGGTGATGTTTCCCGCTCTGCAGCCTTCCGTCTTACAGCGGGGGTGTAGTGAAACTCCAAAATGAGAAGTGGACGATTTTCGTTTTGCAAATTCAGACTTAACAGGGTGTAAAATGTTTGCATGTGGAGCAGCTGTTCTAACACCAAACGAACGTAGCAGCTTCACGTGAGCCGCTGTGTGTAGAGGAACGAGCCCGAGTTAGCCAGACGTGAGGTCACAGCAGGTATTTGCAGCCATTTAAAGGCCGATCTTTGAGAAACGGCGGAGCTGCCAGAGAAGCTGCTTCCTCTGCGTTTCAGAGGAAAAGTCTAAAAGTCGTGCAGGAAACAGGAAGCTGAGGGTTGCGGCGTCACCCAGCCTTTCTGCTGCACTGATTGTCAGTGGAGCTGTCCTTTAGGTTTCACAGCTAACTAGATGGTGTATCGGTCAGGATACAGGAAGGAGAACAAGAGGCTTCCGCTTTTCTGGCACAGTCAGATGGTTTATTATCACTGCAGTCTGTCGTAACAAAGTGCCACGACACCAAACGTATTACAGCTCAAATATCTAATGAAATAAACCAACGTTTAAGGCCAGACATATCCTTTACATCATATAATAACTCAAATTATGCAGATCTTATGTTACACTTTCAAACACACAAACAACCTAAATCAACACAGTGATGATGTCATACTTCACACACAGGCATTCAGCGCGCCATCGTGTGGTCAAATCCAATCACTACATCACAGCAGTGCCTTAGCTCACCACGGGAAAAACGTGCTGTGGCGCAGTAGGGAATAATTAAAGCCGCGGCAAACATCGAGATCGGAAAATCAACATATTTAAGGAAACTTACGTTTAGTCATGAACTTATAGCGGGAGGAAGATCTCTAATGGTGGTCGGAGCTTGTCTGCTTTCTCCGTATTTTGGGGTCTTTGTTCCAATGTAAACTAAATGAAACTGAACGAAAGAACAGAGGGGCGGCGGCGCCCTGCTGGGTGGGCAGCGTGGACGCCAAAGATGGTGACTGTGATAACTGAAGAACGAGGCAATGATTGTCACGCCACAGGTGCGTCCGCTCAACGTGCTGGACGAGTTTGAGTCTCAGTGATTGAATGATTTGATGAATTTTACCAACATCACCCCCGTGGGTACAGCCAGCTGTGGAGTGTTTAAACACGCCTCGTTGGCGTGGGTGATGACGACTGTTAGTGCCTCACGGTGATGGAACGAATTAAAACGACATACGGCCCAAAACCGGAATTATGGGAAGTCTATATTGATGAAATTTGCAGTTGCAGCAGCCATCACCATATTAGAATAACATTTTTTCAATAATGAATGAAAGTGAGCCAAAGTCTGCATGTTTGGCTCTGTGTGTTTGATCAAAACAAAGCTTTGGTGTGGGGGCTGTTACCGGGCAGGATTGTCTCCACGGACTAGCCTATGACACGTGAAGGCCTTCACACAGAGCCAGTGTTAAAGTGAGGCCGTGCCGATCCAGACTGTCAGGTGTATGTGAGGCTCAGGTGCGCCTCCGGTGGCGTTTATGGTTTTGTTCTGGTCAGATTCGCGGCAGCGGCTCCGAGGCTGTCGGAGGTGCTCGTCTTTAAGCCTCACCTCCTCCTCCTCCTTCTCTTTTCCAGGACTTATTTTACACCGGGATCATCGCTCTGCTGCTCTTCATCTCCTCCTGTGTCTTCGCCTCAGACCGCGGCCCTTTGGTTCAGGCGACCGTTGCTGTGGTGAGAAAACGTCCTCAGGCTCTTACTTCTCTCCTTTCCTACCTCCTGCCTATACCTCCTCCTTTCCTTTCCTTCCTGGCTGACAGTGTGTTATCAGGTCACCTACAGCAGCGCTCTTCTTCTTCTCTCTCGTCCAGGTCTTTGGCTTCTTGGCGACTGTGGCGTTTGTCATTGACGTCGGCCTGATGCTGAAGAGCCGTGGGCTTCCCTTCCTAAACAGTGACAGGAAGTCGGAGAACACTAACGGAGTCCAGCCATCAGCCGAGCAGGAAAAGCTCAACAACACCAGCGGGCCTTAAGCATCTTTCTGCTCATACGGCGTGAGGTCGCACATTGCTTTTCCCAATTTTCCTCTAACATGATGGTGAAGGGGCGGAGCTTCCAGTGCTGACCTCACGCCCATTTTTTTTTCTTTTTAAATCCGGTTTATAGTTATTTTTTCCCAGCGCTGAGGGCGCCCTCTTCCGAAATCAGTCATCCATCATCAGCCTGTCGCCGTGTGCAGCGCCGTTTTTGAGTACTGCGACAGAAACGAGAGACACTAAAACCATCAAACCACTAAATCTTCTGCTGTAGTCTAGATTGTATTTTTTAAATGCAGTTTGTGATGAACGCTTTGCTTCATCGTCCTGTTGTCATAAAAATAATTAGATGGACAAAGTCAGATACTGCACCATAAGAATGACGCGTTTTCTGAAGGCGTCGGGGCCTCCGATTGGTCCGAGCACAACTCCAACAAAATCCTGATTTTAAAATATATTCTCCTTATTTTTAATTTGAATGAAATGTTGCACACTTTTACCTCCTCAGACCAAGGAAATGACTCCTGATTGTTGAAGTACCGTCTGTCCCTGAACGCCTCACGATGCTTCAGGTTGAGGCTGAGAGCGTGTTAAAGTTAACAGCAACAGACCTAAAGTCACCGCAGTAAGCTGCTGTCCGCACAGAGAGCAGCGGTTAGTCACAAATCAGCTGATTATTTATCATCCTTATTGTGTTGAAATGACTCAAAGTGTCCAGCAGGGGGGGACATGTCCTCGTGTCTGCCCATCAAGCATGCGGACCGCTTCATAAACGGTCTCACTGCACAACGCTCGTGTAGTTGATGCAGATGAGTTCAAGTTCACAGAGCTTGTTTTTCATTTCATTATTTTATCCAGACGATGTGGAAATGTGCCTTAGTCCTCCTTACCAGTCCCTTTTATCCATAGCCTGTATCTAAAAGATGGACGTAGCTGCTGTGACATCACCTGTCGGTTGGTGGTGAACACTTGGACCAGCTCTGCTTTTTTAAAATGCTTTCACGTTAAACGAGCGGCAGACGGTTTGCTGAACTTGTTTTTCTACCAGAGTCGTCGCCCCCTGCTGGACCTTAGGGAGCATTAGCCTTCTGGTCTTTTACAACTTTATAGCTCCAGTTTTGTGTCACTGACTTAATTTTAAAAGTGAAATTGTGCCTTTTTTTCCTTCTTAAACATGGTGTGTTTTTTACTTCCTTTCTGTGTTTGATATCTTTGATGCCGTGTAGTCAAATATGAACATCGGGTTAATTTAGCAAAATCAGCTCAGAGCTTTTAATGATCGTCTGTCTTTTTATGCTTCTATTAGCGGTTATAACTAATTGTCTTGATGTTGGGCTCAAGTTCATCAGAACTTAAATCAAAATGACTTTTGGTGATTTTAGGCCTAATCGCTGACGTGTGAATGTGTTAAAACATAACAATGAAAGGGTGAATATCTCAGTGGGATGTTTGAGGTTCTGTTCTTTACTCTGTGCTGTTTGTGGCTGAAGCTGATGAAGCTGTAGAAAGCGTGTGTGTGTGTGTGTGTGTCGTGGATGACGACGCCTCCACAGCCGGCAGCGTCATTAAAAAGACAAAGATTAGGTGTGAACCTTAAGATGATCCTGCTGCATACAAATGATTTAAAATGGGAACAGAACGTGAATCATGGTTTGGCCTTCGACTGAGCAAAAATGCTTCTTTTTCTTCCTGTTAAAAGGAAGTTCTTCCTCCCCACCATCCCC
>VUQR01019325.1:13109-34097 GCA_015108515.1 Hemichromis elongatus
TTTAATTATAAAAACTTTTTTAATTCTTTCTGAGGTCTCATATTTTGTATCTTTTGTGTTTTGTTTTTTAAATTGCGTCCATATCTCCAAAGTCTCAGGAGACAAAATAAAGTCACTTTTTTTTTTTTATTGACAAAATGAAATCAGTGAGAAGTTTTGATGTAACTGAAACATGTGAGAGGACACGAGGCACCAGGAGGGGTCGCCACGGGAGACTTTATGTTTTTATACAAACCTTTCTACATTTGTGAAAAACACTTTATGATGACGAGGACATTTGTTAGTAATCAGAGTACTGATCGTGTGTGTCAGACAATCCACAAATCGTTTCTATTTGTGACCAAGTAAAGTTAATGTTACAGACAGAAAAAGCCCGTTCCTGTTGTACATATGATGCTTCTGTCAGCCGTCGGTGTGAACGTACACGTTACATTCACCGTGTCTGTAATAAATTGCTCGTTTCTTTCTGTCACGTGATAAAGAGATTTTCAATAAATAAATGTGTTCGGCTTCTGTTTTGACCCACGAACTGGACTGAAGGTGAGTTTTAGGAGAATCTGACCTCATGTTGACACCGGAGAGAGAAACGGTGTCGAAGCGCGCGCCTGTCGTTGGTTTTCACCGTATGTAAATAAACATAATTGAATTTTGTAATCGTTGAAATAGAAAAGAAAGAAATGTGTGCAACAAGCCGACCACAATCACATCCTGACGCTACGGCGGCTCGCACACGTCACAGTCCAGGGTTTCAGCTGACAGACGACGTGCTCGTGTCACATGTACGTAAAAATAAAAGCTTTCATACGCTCACGCTTGTTCTCAGCAGCCACCTATCGCACGTGGTAACATGACTCCTAACAAACATTCGTCCAATGAATTCATCAGAAAACGGGACATCCGGAGCACCACCGATTCGTTCACGGACACGAGCACGTCGTCTGTCAGCTGAAACCCTGGACTGTGACGTGTGCGAGCCGCCGTAGCGTCAGGATGTGATGTGATGTGAGTGGGCGCACATAAATCTGATGTGTACAATAAAAAAAATGGCAGACTGGAAAAGGTGAGGTGAGGCGCCTGCTACATCAGCGGCACGTTTCACCTGTTTGCTCCAAAGTTGTGTCTGCTGAAACAACCCCCCCTCTGAGAGCGTCACGTCGGTTCTTGAAAAACACATTTCCAGAATGGGGTCGGGCTGTGTCGGTCTTTGATGAAGCGACGGCTGTGAGAAGGTTTGAGGAAGCGGATGAGATTCCCGAAGGAGATGACACCAAACAGGAGTACAATGAGGTATTTACAGTTTTTACACGAGCCAAGGTAAAATGGTGTAAAAGTTTTTTTTTTGTTGCTTAAACATTTTATTATAATGTCCAGTATTGACAAATATGACATAAACAGTCCTTTGAACATCAGTTTTCCAATAAAGTATATCGGCACCAGTCACAGGCAGCTAAATACACGCAGAGCAGCTTCCCCACAGATGCTGTCTGTGGTTATAATGCATTATTATTACATGTTTACATATGATTGCATATTACAGTGTTTACAGTTCCCAGAGGCCTCCTGTGGACACTTTGGGACATAATAGAACTCACCTGCTTCCTCAGGTATCAGTGAGCTTGGCTGTGGGGGACGTCAGTGTGGCAGCAGGTCCAGGGGCGGATCTAGAGACACGTAGTTAGGGGGGCATCGAAGCTAAATCCAAGGCTTTTTTGGAACACGTGTTACACGTGCAGTAAGCATGCACATGTTTCTATAACGGAATTATTTTCTGTAGCCCACATAATGAAACATTTCACATACGTGAATGTTGATAAATAAATATGAAGCTACACAACACGAGGCGGTTCATTTACCAACACAAGTCTAACTGAAGTTTCACACTTCGTTTGGTAGAAAAAATCGAATTGCTGCTTGCTTATGTCTAAACATGGACACACAGTGCTTGCTGGATTTGTCTGCAGTCTACGCTGCCACCCCCAGAGGGCGCCAGTGGAGCTCAGATCTAGCCGACCTGTGGCTGTGTTGACTGTGCGAGTCATGTGTTACCTCGTACCACGCTGTTCCCTTTGTAGTGTCGTAAACATCACAAACACACAGTTTGATTATTGCTCCTGATCACGTGACCTCAGAAATTCAGAACTTCGTCCAATCGAACCTCAGAAATGTGTCCGTCATATTTAACAGCTCAGCATTTCTTGAGAATGCAAACAACGGGTTCGAACGGTTTTTATCTAAGAAACATTTCCAAACTCAGGCTGCCGGCGTCCAAGGCAGAGCTTTTCACATATCGCTCCGGTTTTGGCGTCTCTTCATTGGTTGCCTGTACATGTCAGCTTTCATTGTAAAATGTTTGTTTTATGTTTTAGAGCGGTACGCGGTGAAGCTCCCCAGTGTATCTCTGACCTGCTGAAACCTCGCGCTTCCTCAGGTCAGAGGTCACTCTGTTCAAACACGTCAGGCTTTTCAGGCACCGAGGCTGTGGAGCCCTCCGCCGCCGTCTCCACCCTGCACACGCCACGGACTCTTTTAACAAGCAGCTGAGGACATTTCTATACAAACGAGCTTTAATTACTTTTATTGTATTTCTGGTTTTATTGTGAAACACTGATTTTTATCTGTGGAAAGTGTTGTATAAATACATTTTACTTACAAATGTTTTCTTATTGAATTGAAATGAAGGTGTGAATAAATTCCTTTACTCGAGAAACAACTCAGTGATGGTTTTCAGTGTTTTCTTGTCTGTTAGAAGCTTTTACAAACTCTGAACTCGGCCTGTTGGACAAACAGTGAATTTTACTAACATTAACTTTCGATTTTTGTAGGAATAAACAGAGAATTTCAATCGCGATGACTCGCTTTATTTAAGGATGATGTGTCATCATCCATAGGTCGCTGTCAGGTCGTTAGCACGTCAGCATTTTGTCTCCGAGTTCAGGATTTGACTCAGAATTGGTTAAAGCTGCTTGAAGATCTCAGACTGAGAGAAACGTTCATGACCGAGGTGGAGTCATCTGTCTGTGACACATCAAACCGTCTCACTCCGACGACTCTGATTGGCTGAGGCGAAGCCTGGCCGGCAGCTAGCAGCTGCAGCCGCCTGTGTCACCGAGGGCCTTGTGGACACTGGAGCGACTGCAGCGTTGGCTTTGATGCCTGAGACCAGAACACGCTCAGCGAAGCCAAACGTCAGACTTCACAGAACCTGAACAGAAGCCTTCTGCTTCTTCTTCTCTACAGTTTAGGTTGGAGTCGAGGAAATGAGGCAGCGGTGACTCACACGCCCATCAGAGGCCGCCTCCCTCAGCCACACCCAGCGTGTCCCGTCACGGCCGCGCTGACCAGGCCGAGGCTCCAGGAACACAGAGCTGCTCCGTTTACGCTGACTCGTGTTTATGTAAGAGGAAAATCAATCCCTGACTTTTACACTTTATTAAATAAATGTTAATATTTATGTTTAATTGGTGGAACCATAAAAAACAACTTGTGAAAAATGTCCACCTCTAATGGAAGCGACTCATCCGACAGCGGCGCAGCCAGAACCATCAGCTGGGTGCGGATTGATGAGGAAACGTCAGCGACGCCATGTTTATTTCATGCGTCACACGTTTTCACAGCTGCTTCTGACCTGCTCTGAAACAGGAAGTGCTTCCTCACTCTTTAGCACACTCCGGCCTTACCCACGCAGCCCAGAAAGCGCTTCCTTCCTCGTGGATCAGGTGACGATGTCGCGTGTGGGACACAAACGCACATACAGGAGGAGGGGTTTTTCTCTCTGCTTTTAAAGTTTAGTCTGTTTAAAGCATCAATTTACTCAAACCAAACCTTCAAAATGCAAAGCTGCCTTAAACACGGCCGCAGTGGTCTGTGGGCGGTCCCCAGGGGTCGCTTTCACGACTCTTCGTCTTTCTAATGTTGGCAAATAATCCCGATGTTCCCGACGTGCCGGGAAGGCTTTCATGTGTTTTCAAAATGTGCCTCAGATATTTAAAGGCTTCTGCATGCAGCTACAGCTGAATGCTTTTTATTTTACATACTCATACAAGCACAGCCTGACCAGCGTGTGTCTCCTCCAACACGAGATGAACAAACAACCGGCAGCCTTTATAAACACATAACTGCATCATCTTCTTTTCTATTTGTAACTAGAAATGATATTTTGTTTCCATGAGCTGCTCCTGTGTTCTGAATGAAAGCAGCACAAAGACAGAAACGGTGCAATGAGCCTTTAATTCACAACATGCAACAAATCACAACTTTAGTTTAAACACATTTTAAAAATGTAGAAAAACAACTCGAGTCGTGTGAGCTCTTCGTGATGTCACTCATAACACTGTACACATATTATTCTTTTGTAATATAACAAAATCACTTCATTTCTTCACCTCAGAGCACAAACTCCAGCCTGAAGGTGGCTCCACAGAGGCCGAGTGACCGATCCACACCCACAGCACATTAAGGCACTTTGGAGAAAACACTACATGAACTAAACTAGCAGGTGACCGTGTCCACTGGGCGCCTCGCTCCCATATTTATACATCTAAAATCTCTCGAACGGTGAACACACGCCACGTTGAGTCACACGTTCAGGAACCTGTAAAATTTGTTCTGGGAAGAAACTTTAAGATGCAAACGTCCAATCAGAAGGAAGAGCTGGTAGCACCACCCCTCCACGGCATGCAGAACCAACAGGTTTAGACGTTTGTCTAATAAATAATGAGCCGCTGTTTTCTTGGCTCCGCCCCCCTGTGTGATGACAGGATCTCGGTTCAGCTCCAGCCTGAACCATGAATAATAATATTTACATTTCTCATAACGGAGTGTTTATTAAACCTTTAGACAAAATAGATCAAATCTATCAAATTTTAATGTGCACGTGAGTCTTAGGTTATTTTTACTGTTCAGTCATTAAAAACGTGTCATGCAACTTCTATCGTTTTTTTGAGGGTAAAAAAAAAAAGTCACAATCAGTGGTGTTAAAATGAAAAAATAGACCCGACGCTAAAAGTTGCTGAACTCGCATCAAAATGTTTTCTTGTGTGAAGCCTCGTTGGCCTCGACAGAAGCCACACAGACATCAGATTAAAAAGGAACTGAGATTCTTGATTTGATATCATTTACACTGAAAGCAGGAAGCTTCCTGTCAGTCTACGGAGCTGTGAAGAAAAAGGCGTCTGAAATTCTTTAGGTTGCTTGAAGACGTTTCACCTCTCATGGGATAAATATGGGACTCTCCACCATTTGACCCTAGAACTGAAGAAGCTTCTCGGATGAGAGGTGAAACGTCTTCAAGCAACCTAAAGAAGTCCAGACGCCTTTTCCTTACAGCTCCTTAGACTACGATGACCTGGATGACTGAGAACCTTCACAGACTTACTTCCTGTCAAACTGCACTCGTTCTGAGGGATGTGTAGAAAGAAGGACAGGACGTGTACAAGTACAACACTCCCAAGTTTCCTTCAGTAGTCTGAGTACTGCTGACCCACCACATACGACATTTTACAAACTGGTATAAACGAATCGTGACCCGGAGAGTGAGCGGTCACTGCCGTTGACCTCTGACCCCACCATCTCGTCCCGTTTTCTAAATTCCTCCCATAACAAATGTAAAGAATAGCAGAGGAACTACAACCCGACTGTAATGCGGTATCAGTGGTCCAGATTCAAGCTCAACTGCCCCCCAGTGGACACGCAGCCATACATCAGGTCACTTTGCATCGGTGAGCACATCATCAGGCTGGAGAAAACACACGAGCCAAAATAAATCATGTAAACAGTGCGGTTTAGTCTACGTGGAGCCAGGATCCATCAGAGTGCTGTAAACGGTCACAGCAACGCGTTCAGATCTGCTCGTGGGAAACCGTGTCGGCCTCCCGCACTCCGACTGGCTCACACCTTCAGTTTGGATTCAGACGCAAAGTAAAGCCCAGCTTTGGGGTTTCAAACAAAGATACAAGGACACGAAAAAAGTTTGAATTTTATCCCAAACAGCTTCGTAAAAGTTCAACAATACAAATACTAAATACATATAAAAATCAAATCCTTTGACTGAACAGAGTTAGGATGATGTGACGGCCGGCTGCAGTGAGTTTATTAGTGCATCACACAGGAAACCAGCAGCACAGTGAAGCAGTGAGCACGTGGAAGGCTACATGCAGCAGCACCGCGTGGAATGAAGGCCTACAGTGTAAACAACAGCTGAGGAGAACACGTGACGTTGGTGGGCTGTGAAAGCGTGAAGACCCCTGCACACTGTGATCCTGGGCCGCTACGCCGCCTTCGGCTGGGCGGGGACTGGACCCCGGACAGGTCCGCCCACCTACGTCTTTGGACCGTGAGAGGAAACCCGCGGAGCGAGAACCTGTGTGGGTTTTGGACCTTCTCACTGTGAGGCAACGGTGCCACCCACTGCACCGCTATGCCACCACGACCGAATTCAGCTTCTTAAAGTTCGTTTAAAGGTTGAATTTTGAAGTTGTCCAAACTTACAAGAAGCTCGCGCGTGTTTATCGAGCTCCCCGATGAACGCCTGGCGGGTCACACTCAGGTGAGCGGGGAACCCGTTATGACATCACACAGTGTGCAGGGGCTCCGAGAGACGCACCGGGAGTCTGAAACCAGCCAGTATTTAAATGTACTACAGAGTACTGTGTAAACGTGAGCTTCCATAGTTTAACATTCAGTTTGAATCCTACATGTGGTGCTCGGAGCTACTTCAGAGGAAATTTAAGACACATTCAGTGCAAAATCAGAAGCATCGCACTAAGATCTGTAATGGACAGTAAGGCAGTAATCTCAGGATTCTCATTGGTTCTGCCCGTCTGTTAACGACAGGCGGCTGAAAGGTTCTAACTTTGTCTGAGAGCCTTTTGGTTATAAGGATCACAGCGAGTACAAAGACCACGCAGCAGAAAAACTAGAAATGTGTTTTTCCTTACAGCAGGAACACAGCAGCGTTTACCTGCACACCTGGAAACGGGGAGGATCCAACAAAACAGAAAGGTAACCGGCACTTTGATCAGTTATTATTGACGTCAACATATTGTGAAAGAACAATGAGACGAGCAGCAGTCGTCTGAACGCTGACATGTTCGCAGGATAGTCTGCTGTCGGCCAATCACATCGCCAGTGCAGGCGAGAAAAATGGGCGTGGCACTAACAACACTTGTGCTGAGTTACGCTAGTTAGCTAGTGCTAAATTGCAGTCCTCATTAAATGACATTTAATACATGTTAATTATGTATTAATAACAGATAACTAAGAGCTGACAGCCCAGTGATAGTGGGCGTGGCCACAGCTAGCGTTTATCACCGTCTGCAGATTAAGATAAATTTGCCGTCACTGAATGAAAGCACAGATTAATAACTATGATCAGAATAGGACAACGCGCAGAGACAAACGGGCGCAGAGACCAATGTTGTGCTTTAACAGTCGGAGGATTGTAAACCGCTGACGTGCTGTCCTCAGCATCCGCTGACGTGCTGTCCTCAGCATCCATCTGTGCTTTCATGTAGCGCTACAATCAGCTCACTTTATGCTTCTCAGCTTTTCTCCTGGAAAACACACATTTTTCAAAAATCCTGATGTTTAATATTTACACTCTCTCTCTCTCTCGGCACCCTTTAAACTAGTTACCGATGTGCTTTTTAAATAAGAGTTTGAGTTTTTAGCACTGAGGCATCTGAACAAAGAGAGTAATGGCAATAATCTGCAGCTCCTGCTGAAACGTCTCTAACCTCCGACTGCGATGTGCTCCAGAATATCTGTCTGACTTCCTGCAGCCTTATATCCACCCTGGAGCTCTGAGATCAGGTGATCTCTCGCTCTCGGCCAATCCTAAGTGGAGGCTGGTTCAGAGGGGACCGACTGTCAATCATGTCAGGCCCCGACTTAAACACATTTGTACTCATTGGCTTTAAACACTGCATGAGAGATACCCATCCATCCACCTAGTCATCTGTTACCAGGTATTTGTTACTGTGTCATTTTATTTCCTTTCATCCCTGTGCAGCAACATTTTGTTGTTATTAAATGTGCTATATACAAAAGTAAAAGTAAAGTGATGAGTTCCTGTGATGCTTCGTGGCAGTTACAGATTGAGTCGGTGACACGTTCTTCCTTCCTAACGCCGGACGCTGTGCTTTGTCCTTTATTTCTCTGCTCTAACACCGGAGCTCCCCACAGAGCGCTTCACGGCACGCGGGCTAAAAAAGGTCGACATTCAGCTGTGTTTCCTATCAACGTGTCCACGGACACGTGAGCTCAGAGCGTCCGAGCATCTGGAGCAGAACAGCTGGAGACGGGAGGATTGGTCTCCAGTGATGGTGGAGGGCGACTACGGTCTGATGATGCAACATCTCCACTACAACAACATTTATCAGCAGAGTGGGTGTGTTCGTGACTCAGACAGGTTGTTATATTTATCTGCAGTTTTTTTTGTAATATTCATAAATGATGACATCATTACAACACTGGCCCTAATAATCAATATGAGATTTTTTATCAATCATTAAGATTTACATGCGTGGTTTGATGGGTTGCCCGTCTTTGGCCCGGGATGCAGCGTCTCATGAAGCGTCTTTAGTTTCCTCAAATCTTTAAAAACGGCCCAAAGACAAAACTCCAGCTGACCAAAATAAGCAGGAACCGCGCGTAGGCTGAACTCCGCCCACGGGGCTCCGGACAATCCAAGAAATGAAGATTTCTGCCGCCTGTCCAAAGATGGCACGTTTTTTTGCGTTGTTAGCATGCCGACGTTACCTGTTATGCTTCATTTATTAGCATGCTGCTGTTTTACAGCCCCTGAGTAGATTTTTAGCATGCTAACAGCGACATTAGCATGCACCTCATGTTTGAGTGACTAGAATATTTCAACACTAATATTTGAAAGTAGAACTGCTGTCATTTGAATACACCTGTGGTCCAAACTGCTTCTGCAGAGCTCGAGGAAGTTTCACAGTGGAACAGAAAGAAAGAAATGAAGACATGAGCAGGCAGGCGCTGTAAACCACTGAGGACACGCTCCATTATGGCACACAGCAGGTAGGGGGCGCTCTCACTTTAGAGCTCACGCCTCGTTCTTAAGGAACATTTTTTAAAAAAGGAAAGAAAATACAAAGATTTGAAAACAACAGGAATGATGGGAAATGTATTAAAGGCGACAGTTCCAGGTGGCTGTGCTGTTTTTCATTAATGACGATTACTGATGGTTAAAATGTGACCCAGAGCACCTTTAACATGGAAACGTGAGAGCAGTGGTCTGATTCAACGAGGAAGTACAAAATAAGACTAACTACTGTCCCGTCCAGCCGGTCCTGCGTCGGCGCTCCTCTGCAGTGAGATTCATGATCCAATCGCATCGGTTTATTCAGGTGGTCGCTTGGCAGAGAAGAACCAGGACACAGCAAACTGCCAACACAGCCATCTGATTCCATCGTGACGGTACGCTTCTTACACGGCTGCAGAAAAGCATGATGGGAGAAACAGACGGGGGGAGAGCGTTAGATTCTCAGAGCGGTGGGAATAATTGCTGTCATGTGGATCGAGCTCACGTGTCTGGATGTGGCTTGAAGAAAACAGTTGTTTCACTGTTTGGGGAAAAAAAAAAATCAAGCTTCGTGCCTTTAAAGCACTTCTAACTGATTAGCATAGTTAGCATTGATAGCATTCTTCAGGGAACCCTCAGCTCGAGCAGGGAGGTGCACGACGTTCTAGTTTTAGGTTCTCTTTGCATTGATTATAAGAGAAAAAGTAAACAATGTTTTAAATGCCGTATGCCGCCTCCCTCAGTCCACCTGTGGACAAATATGCACCAATCAGGAGTAACATAATGACCACGTGGATATTATTGAACAGCCCTGACGCATCGAGGCGCCACTCGACCTCCGAAGCTGTGCTTTGGTGTCTGCGAGGTAGACGAGGCAGAGGCTACGTGGATCGGACCGTCTGTGCAGCACATCCCACTGATGCTCGACTGACTGAGATCCAGGGAAGTGGGGAAGTGGCTGGTTCACCCCCGCTCCTTCCCTGAACCCCGCAGACCTCACGGAGCTGCTCTGAGCCAAACTGTCACCAATCCTCACGCTCGTCTGTTTTTCTTGCCTCTTCCTGACGTTTTTAACTCAACTTAACGTGCTACGCATGAAGTGTGCTAATAAAAAGCCGGAGAGGCCACGGAGGTTTGATTCTGCAGCACAATAAAAAGACGAGACCCAAAAACAACGTCGGCGGGTACAGGGCTCACACCCAGGAGCAGGACCTACCAGACTGAGACCCACAAGCCACGCTGTAAGACGTCCACAAGTTAACGGCCATCAGGAACGTCGCTATGAATCCAAACACCTGCAAACAAACACACAACGCATTGCAAACACCTTTCAAAGTAAAGCTGCTCAAGTTTACCACCTGATTCAATGACTCAGCTCAGAGACGTTCAATCGTTCAGGTTTGGCAGGACCCGATTTCTGTTATCAGCAAATAGCTTAATGTGACCTGTCCTGTGTGATCAGATGGAGGGCTCGGTCTGCCTCAGTGTCCAGGAACCACACACAGAGCTGGTCTGCTGCAAAGCCACAGGAAGTGAGTCTCGCAGCAATGTGCGCTTACGTACCGATGCGGCCACCAGCGCCGAAACTCCATCGCTCTTCACCGAGGCGATGATGGAGGCGATGAGGATGAGGACGCATCCCACAGAGTAATGAAAGAACTCCTGAAACAGCAGAGGAACAATAAACAGGTTTCTCAGCATCTGCCGTGTACGTCCTCTGGACTGCTGCACTCTGCGTGCAGGTGAGCACCTCGCCGTCCTCAGATCTCCGCTTTAGTCGTTCACAGTGAGCTCAGAATGGGAACACTTCTGAAACCACTACACAAACATTCGCTCTGCGGTGAGTTTGAAGTCCAGTTTCACTTGCAGGAGTTTTTATAGATTCATTAAAAAATAATGCTGTACAGGAAGTACTTTTAATTTGGCGGTACGTTATGACAAAGTAGCGACCAATGCTGCACATCTCTCATCCTGCAGTCGGATGAGCTCACTGAGAGTTCAGCACAGTAACCAGACCTGCACCGCAGCTGCTGGACTTTCAAAATAAGAGCAAAGGGACTGACTGTTACTGAAAGGATGTGCGTGCAGACATGCAGAGGAGGATGCTGGGGGTCAGGTGACAGACAGGCAGATGCTCTGCTGTGGAGAACTTTATCAGTACTGTTTACACCTGAGCAGACTGTGGGTGCATGTATGTCCAAATGAAGGAGTCAGCTCACAATTTAGCTTTTTCACATTACTCTGGATTTGGATAAATCAGATTTTGGATGAAGTCCATCCTGCAACTCTGAGCCAAACGACTAAAAGAGAGCCGCAGGTTGATGTTTTGGTCTCACACTGAGATCTTCCAGCATCGTTCGCTGCTCATCGACATTTTTTGATGTCACAAAGCGCAAACAACAGCAGACAGATTAAGTAACAATTTGCAGGAGCAGATTTTTTTTTCCTATTGATCCAAAATCTGAGATTCGATGAATCTGAAAGTTGTCTCTGATCACAGCCGATTGGTCAGGAAGCTGGAGGTAAACGAGGGGCTGTTGGTGCAACAAGAATGTTTCTTCCTTCCTTGAACTCCACAGAGAACCTAGAAGAACATTTGGGTAAATGGTCTTCTGGCTTCTCAGCGTTGCATAACCGCAGTTTCCTGTTACGCTACGCTGAGAATCAAACGCTCAAATCTTCGATGCGGAAGTTCTGCCGATAAACACCGACGGACGCGTCGCTCCTCTTACCGTCAGCGGCCAGTTGATGCAGGGCATCCTCCTCTGCAGCCTGGCCAGGTGCATGAGGAAGAAGATGAGGAAGGCTACGAGGAACCACAGCGTCACCACCTCGAAGTACTGGAAGGTGGCCCAGCTGGGCCACCGAGTGCCGCGCACACACAGGAAGACGATGAGCAGGGAGATCTGGGAAAAGGGGAAACACAGAACTCTGTTCAGTATCTGCTTATTCTGCATTTGAGGCCAGCAGCCGTTTGAGGACGCGCACGATATGTTTTTGCATCTTTTGTTTAAACAAGCAAAAGAGAAAGAAGCGATGCGTCGTGTTCGCTGCTGATGGTTTTCAGAAGAGCTCCTGAGCGCGTGCAGTGACGTCCACCTCAGGAATCGGCGGTTTTGAATGCAGGTTCAGTGGCTCAGACGCCACAGAAACTCTGATATTTAGCCCACATAAGGAGGACTTGTTCCTGATGTGATGGCAGCCCCAACCGGGCCAAGTGTGGCAGAGCGCTGAACGCGCGGCTGTTTCAGGGTTTCGACACGTCATCGGTGTTTTTGTTCTGGTTTTACTTCAGAGACATGAACATTCTTAACCCGCCAACATTTAGGTCTCAAAAGCACAAGTTTCAACGTCGAACCAACGAGGATCGGTCGCTCCCGCCGTTATTTTAGACGATGAAGAAGATAACAGACAGACAGAAACAGTCAGACTCACCGGACACTTTATTAGGTACACTTGTTCAACTGCATGCCAACACAAATATCAACCAATCGCATGGCAGCGTCTCATTTAAGCACGCAGACCCAGCGCAGACGACCTGCTGAGGTCCACTCTGAGCATCGGAATGACGAAGAAAGCTGATCTGAGTGACTCTGAACGTGGTTGTTGGTCTGAATGTTTCAGAAACAGGTTTTCGAGCTGACAGGGAGGCACCAGTACCTCAAGTAAGCACTCGTAGCGACCACCGCACGCACAAGAGCATCTCTGAATGAACAAGTCGAACATCGAAGCAGGTGGGCCACAGCACCAGATGACCACTCCAGGTGACCACAAACACACTGCCCTCAGTGTCTGCTGCAACCGTCAATGACCGAGTCAGAGTTTGAGCAAACAGCCTGCCCTGCGTCAGTGGCTCAGGCTGCTGCTGATGTCATGGCGTCGGGGATAGTTTCTCGACCCACTTTGGGCTCTGTGGCACCAGCTGAGCTTCACTGAAACGCCACAGCCTGCCTGAGTGTTGCTGTTGTACCATCTTCTGATTGGCTGCTTCCAGCAGAGCCGATAATGTTCACTGCGATCTCAAGACCGAAATCTCTGAGAAACGTTTCCAGCAGCTTTTTGAATCTGAGCCACGAAGAATTCAAACAGCTCTAAAGGAAAAAGGGAGTCCAACAGTTTTGTAACAGTAAAGTGTACAGCGAGTGGTTCTAATGGCTCTATTATAGATATGAAGACACATAAAAGAGCTGGAGGGGCCCCCTGTAAACGCCCCGGCCCTGTTTTCTGTTTGCCCGCCCCTGTCAGGAAATTGATGGAAGCTTTTACGAAAATCAATATTTCTCCTTCAGGATACGATCACTCCGCTCTCCGAGCATCACGTGCCGATCAATAACAACAACGGCCGTTTAAATATTTCACAGTTACGGTTTCTCGTATGTAAACCCTTAGAAAACTCTGCCACGCCCACATAAACCCGGGTAGAACCGGGTGAAATCCCGGTGTTCGTCGGCCGGACCGACTCTTACCAGTTGTCCGATCTTGAGCAGTCCCGGGATGGTCCGGATGTAGCCCAAGTTCAGGACGCTCTCCCCGGGTGTCCTGGTCGTTGTGGTCGTGGTGATGACGGTGTGAGACATGACGCCGGTAAACAGCACCGTAAATAAAACGTGTAAACGAGTTTAACCGCAGCGGAAAGTCACCCTCGACCGTCCGACGCGACACAGCCCGTTTTTATCGCTGACGTCAACGCGCAGCAAATAGACGCGACCGCTTCCGTGACATATTTCACAATAAAAGCACCGGAAGAACTCCTGTTGGTGCAGAGGTTCCCAAAGTGTGGGGCCCGCCCCCTCGGGGGTATGAAAAGAAAAAAAATAATGTACAGGTTTTTGACAGCACAAGTGCCAAGGCAGGATCCCTGTGTCGGGACTCTCCAAATCACAGACAAACAGAATCCCACATTCTTCATTTTTAGCTCACAAACACTTCTTATAATGACTCCTGCTGACATTTTGGAGATGTCAGCTCTGTACAGTAAAGTTACAGTGGGATACAAATAATATGAGGCTGATCCTGCAGTCATTTGTCCCCCCGTCCATCACGGACAAACAGCTGTTTATGTTTTTAAACCCATTTTGCACAGAGAGGCAATTTTTAAAAAATGTATTGATAGCAACGTTGAAAATTATTACACAGATAAAACAACTAGACATAAAATAATGACACTGTGACGCCTCTGCCTTACTAAATGGAGGGATGCTTATGTAAGCGTGTAAAAACTGCACATAGTCAGAGTAACAGTATTTTGTCTCCTTCCGCTATTGTAGAAATTCATCTCATGTAAACAGTAACGTGGCGCACAGCGTGAAATAAACCACAACGGAGTTAGAAAAACAAAATATGGATGTGTGTGGTTGGAGGATGTGTTTGTGTGTGTGTGTGTGTGGGGGGGGGGGGGGGTCTTGTAAAACAATCCCATCTTATTTATCTAATCATTGTATTGTGGTTTCTGTTATTTCCCTTTACATCTGAGAGTAAAATGTATTTTACAAGATGACTTTAATCTGTCTGAGACAGCACCAGCAAACAGCAGTCTGAGGTTTATACATGAACAGGTCATTTTTAACGGTGCCTGATAACACTGGACTTGACTTTCTGACTGAAACTGACTGTGACTCTGCTTGTGTTTGTTGCGAGACCTTTATTTTGAAGCAGACATCCTGTGTGTGCAGCTTTTTGGGTGGTGGTGTCAGCGTTGACCTGTGGGCTGAGTGGAGGTGTGGTCTCTGTCAGGAAGCACTGCAGCAGCAGCAGCAGCTTCCAGAGAGGAATGTTCCCGAGAAGCAGGACAACAGGGCTGCTGTCGGGACGTTTCCCTTTAAACTGCACGCACACACACACACACACACACACACACACAGATCATCTCCATCAGGAGCTCAGCAGCAGAGACAGAGGGACCATTCTCTGTTTTCTGTTTGAATATTTCACGTTTAAGCAGGAAAATATCAGAAAAAAAATCCTCCTTTATAAAGAGCGTGCTGACGTGAGAACAGTGGGATAAATATAGCAGAGTAAACTGCGTCAGTCGTCTGAACACACACAGGTGATGCTCGCCTGCATCGTGAGGTAACACAAACTGAGCTGAAGTTCTTTTATCAGACTCTCTCAGGCTGAGTTGCGAACATGAGCGACTTTTTTCTGATTTGTGTGTAAACCAGTAGAAGCAGTCAGTGATCTGACACACACAGGTTCAAACTGCTGCCTTGCATCCACCCTGTTTGGTGGCTGCAGTTGTTTCTAGAAGCTAGTTGGACTTTGATCCACTAGTTTCTGTCACTTTCATGCTAATGACGGCAGAGCTGGCTGAGCTCACAGGACAGCAGCTCTTCCCCTTTGAAGTCAAATCTGCCACTAATATAAAGTTTTACATGAGGCGTCACACCGAGAAGACGGACAGCGTTGTGCAGATACAGACTGGACAACGTCTTGTTGGCGTGGCCGCTGACCACTATGAGGCCACTACACCCTCCCTGTGAGGGGTTTGTTTTTTATAAATCGTATCTCAGTCCTTGAACTGCTGCACAGCACAAACTGCACTGCTGATGAGAGACGCATGGTCCAGCGTGTCTCTGGGTGTGCTCGGCAGTGGAAGGTTCTTCTGTGTCTGTGGTCGGGGTGTGAGCTCCTCTGCTTCCCTTTCTGTAAATGCGCCCCCACGTCACTGCAACAGAAAATGAGAATGCCCTTTTACATTTAGGGGCTGTGTGTGTGTGTGTGTGTGTGTGTGTGTGTGTGTGTGTGTGTGTGTGTGTGTGTGTGTGTGTGGACAAACCCGCGTCAGTGTTCCCAGTGTTTTTAGATCATTTCTCTCTATCACATGTCCCCTTTCTTGCCGTGTTGGTCAAAGTAAGCACTTAGTGACACACTGACTGATATAGAACAGAAAATGACACAATAACCACAGACAGCTTCGACTTCCTGTCCCACGTGAACACGAGCCGTCGCAGGGCTCAGCCGAGGCTGAAGTACAGTAACGTTCACGGCGGCGCTGCTTCGACCGAAGCACGCCCGAGCAGCAGCTGCAGTTTCACAAGCTGAAGTCTCTGTGATGGAGCGGCGTCCGCCTCCAGCAGTGAGTCGGTGTTCAGAGACGTTAAAGCGTCCAAGAGACGCCGCAGCATCACACTTTGTAAAAGGCCTCACACAGCCGGAGGTCACAGCCGTTTGACTCTGTAGCTGAACAAGTATAAACGGACTGATTGTGACATTGCTCTTTTCTACGAGGCGCGCAGACTGGGATCGAACCATCAACCTGCCGGTTAGTAGATGAGGCTGCGTTTGTTTCACAAGCTTTATTAAGGTTTAAAGTTTGGATCATTAGGACTGGAGCCACTTTAATGACAGCGTTCGTGCTGTTGGAGTCTTTTTATGCAGTTATCTGACAACACAGGACAAAACTAAAGTCCAGACACGTCTCTATCCACATGCAGCCGTCACACTCTGATCCTGTTTGAATGGAAGCTAAATGCGGTCCTTTCATCAGTCTCCAGGTTTGAACGATTACAGAAAGAACCGATGACACTCAGAGTGTCAGAGCCCACCTGACGTAATCCGTAGGTTTTGTTTGTGTTGGGGGTTTTACCGCTGATGCGTGCTGTCCTGGTGGCAGCAGGCAGGTGAGCTACCTACAGCCGGCCTGCGTGTGTTTTTCGTGAGCTGGTGTTGCTGAAAGCTCCTGCACGGAAAGCGAGGCCCAGAACAGTCCGTGTGCCCCGACCCGGCTCCGGCGCCAACACGTCCTTCTTCCTGAGGCCTCTGTGGTCCACGTTCTGCACCGCCACGCACCGCTGCACCAGCTGGAAAATTCAAAAAGACAATAAAGCTGCAAAAAAGACAAAAGCTTTAATTCTTCAACCCCGAAAGTGTTTTTTGACACCTTTCAAGTTCCCATAGCGACATAACAGCTGTTGCTTCACACTTTCAACCACATCCTGTGGCCACAAGGTGGTTAAACACATACCAACATGAACTGAAACACACGCACACACAAACGCACACACACACACAGTCGCGCTGTCACACACACAAACGCACACACTCATTTTCATATCTTAGTGAGGACATGTACCTGACATAACGTTACCCTAACCATGAAAAAGGAATGGCTAACTTGACCGTAACCTAACTGACACGAAAACCACATACTGAGTCTCTAAATTACCCTCAAACTCGTGTGGACGGGCATTTGGTCCCCACAAGTATAGTGCTATGCTAATTTTTCTGTCCTCACAAAGATGTCTAAACAAGCACACACACAGTCACACATGCAGCAGCAGGAAGTGAAGCTGGCAGCTGCAGCAGCTTCCGAGGTTCAAGTTTAAAAACCAGCCGGCCAGAAACAGGCGAGCTGACCGGACGATGCTGCACATTGGGTTTCACCTGAAGGCCGCACACGTTGGCCCAGGAATCGAACCTCAACCCCGCCTCACATGAACCACAACATCCGCTCTCTGTAACCCACAGACGGTTTTGGTTTATTATCTTGAAGCTAGTTTAACCTGCTGCCAGCAACAGATTCTCACCATGATCCTCAGAGCAACACACAGAACTTCCAAAATAAAAGCATGGCATCTGTGTCACCCCTGCATTACTGGCCTCCTCTCTCTGTCCTGCCTTTGCTCAGGTACATGAGCCTTTCTGCTCAGAGGAGGTCCCACCTGGAGGTTTCTGATTCACACCTGTGCATTTAAGGGCTCATCCCTCCATTCGTCACTGCCTTGTTGGATTGTACTTAGGTCAAGTGGTAACGACTCTGTTCAGTGTGTTTCTCCCTCTCTACTTCCTGCTGCTGCATCCCTGGATCTTACTGGATCTCCCTCTGACCTCTGACCTCTGTTTGGAAGAAAGGACTCTCCTAAACGGCCTCCTGCCTGCCCCCTCTCCACTGTCCTCACCTTAGCTGCCTCAAACCAAACTTTAGTGAAGGCGATCCTTGTTTCTTGTTCTCAGTGTTGTACTGTACTTGTCTGTTGTGGGTACATTCAGAGTTTGCACGTGCACAAGGATAACTCATAACTAGGGATGGGTACCGATATCCGGTGCCATAATGGCACCGGTTCTGACATAAACGGTAGTAACCAGACCGAAAAGCAGCGCACATTTCGGTGCCAAACAATGAAAGATCCCTGCTCAATCCTGGGAGGAGATGCGAATGTGCCACATCCAACAGGGTTCACCTGTGTGACATCACCTGTGTGGTGAGTAACAGTAGCTTAGCTAAAAGCAGGCGAAGGGAAGCAAGAACAGGAGCGGCGTGCGAGCCTCTGAGAGTTTAAGTGAGCAGTCGAGCTGGACCAGGTGAAGAGTGAGCGACAATAATCAAGCCTGGAGAAAACGTCTGGCAGGTGTTGTTAACTTTAGACTGAAACTCTGCTGCCACATCCTCAGACTGACCGGACACGGAAAGTAAAACAGGAAGTTCTGTGAAAGGTGTCTTTTACACATTTTACTTTTACTTATATTTCATGATTTTACAGATTGAATTTAGCTTCATATGTTGATCTTCTGATGGTGTGCTTGGACCCAAGTGATCCAGATCTCCCTTTGAGACCTTCAGTCCAGCCGTAACGAGACTGCAGGTCAAGAGTTTAAGAATACTTTTAGATGTTTCTGAATCCTCCACATTGTCATTGTTTAACACGATTAAGATAAAAGTGTGACTGTCAGACTTTGGGACGTAACAGCCCCTCTTTTAAAGGGACTGTTTTAAAATAAGGACGTGTTTCCAACTGTGGAGTAAACCTATGGAATCATGAAGTGAAAGCGTCGCACTGCATAATGCACATTAACAGTTTCAGGTCATATAAAGACAATAATCTCAGTCTGAGTCACATTTCTGTTCAGATTATTTCATTTTTCCTGTTTTTAGCATGTGACTTTGAACATGTGTAGCTGAGATTAATGTACTCAGTGAGTCACAGTGTACTTTCTCAAAACTGCATTGTATATATTTTATTTTTTATTATTTAATTTGAATTTTTGTAATACTAAGGTTCCACATGATCCCTTAATCAGTGGGACACCACCACATGTTGCAAGCATGGGGCTTCCCAGCCAGAGCTGCAAGGACCCCACACTGGGATGAAGAGAGGCCTGCTAAAGCTTTGCATGATTCAGCTCATCGCGAAAGCAGAATAAACACAGAGAAGCATGAAGCCTGAAGCTTATCTATAAAAAAGAAAAATCCCTGCGGGCGGTCTTCAGGCTGGGGTCCTCTACCAGAGGCCTGGGAGCTTGAGGGTCCTGCGCAGTATCTTAGCTGTTCCTAGGACTTCGCTCTTCTGGACAGAGATCTCCGATGGTGTTCATGGGATCTGCTTGAGCCACTCGTGTAGCTTGGGAGTCACTGCACCTAGTGCTCCAACTACCACTGGGACCACCGTTACCTTCACCCTCCACATCTTCTTGAGGTCTTCTTTGAGCCCTTGGTACTTCTCCAGCTTCTCGTGCTCCTTCTTCCTGATGTTGTTGGTTCTGGTTTCTGTAGTCAGTCGTGTCTATGATCTCACTGAGGGGGATCAGGCTTATGCAGAACAGCAGTGGGACTCTGTGAAGATCTGGTTCATCTATAAGCTTAAAAAAGAAGAACTGGAGTGGAAGCCGTGCAGGGGTAAAGACATTTGCCTCCAATAATTCCTCTTTTTATTTGCTTATCCAGCTCAGGGTGATCATGGGGAGGCTGGAGCCTGTCTTACCTGTTACAGTGTGACAGGTGAGGTAAGTTACAAAGCTTAAGTTTAAAAATTCTTATTGGAAATTTGTGGGTAAATATACTTTAAATACAACAATTTTATAAAAAAACAAAAAAAACAACAAAAAAAAACTTCTATGAAAAATTTGGAGAAACCACCACTGTGAGTCTTTGTCCAAAGCTGAAGTCAAAGGGTTGGACTCTACTTTTGTGTAATGCTACGGTCAACCACAAGTTGGCGCAGCGAGTCAGCAGGGCAGGTCTTAAGGAGCACTTTTTCATTTACAACAATTTCCCAATGAAGGCAAAGTGTGTCAGAGAAACGGGGCCGTTATTAAAAAGAAATATCCCAAGTGAAAGTGCAGCAGGGTATACGTGGGTAGCCCACTGCCCCCTGGTGGCAGAAATGTTACCAATCAGTCATCATATGAAGACTGTAATTATGAATAGAATCTTTAACTACAGAAACGATGCTTTTAACCTGCCTGATTTCTGCCAGCTGTTTACCTCACCTGTCTGCTCGTCAGCTGGATTTTCAGCACCTTCTCTTATTACTAAATATTTGTGATATGAGCTAAAATACAGACAAACTGTAACATTTTACTAATAATCGTTTTATCTTTACTTACAGTACAGTATATGGAAATATTAGAAATAAAAGAGTAGTTAAAATATTTTTAAATATTACTAATAAAGAATACAACAGGCCACCCTTAGCCACGTGGACAAGAAACCGGGTAACTATGTGAGACTGCTGTTTGTTGACTACAGCTCAGCGTTCAACACAATAGTGCCCAGCAGACTGTTCACAAAGCTGAGGGATCTAGGACTCAACAGCCGTCTGTGTGCATGGGTGTTGGACTTCCTTACTGGCAGAACTCAGGTGGTGAGGGTTGGTGGGTGCGTCTCTAATAGCATCACCATCAACACAGGAGCACCACAGGGCTGTGTCCTCTCACCACTGCTCTACTCCCTCTACACTTCAGACTGTGTGGCCACCCACGGTTTGCTGACGACACAGTGGTGTTGGGCGCCATCTCCAACAACGATGAGGCGGCCTACATGGATGAAGTGGAGAATCTGGCATCATGGTGCAAGGATAACCATCTCCAGCTGAATGCTAGCAAGACCAAGGAGCTGGTGGTGGACTTCAGAAGGAGTCAGCATAGAGACTACAAGCCCATTATCATCAATGGAGCTCCAGTGGAGAGGGTGCAGTCCTTCAAGTATCTCGGTGTCCACATCTCCTCAG
>VUQR01019330.1:7699-40684 GCA_015108515.1 Hemichromis elongatus
CTGTTGATTTGATTCAGTGAACAGGTGATGAGGGGGAGGGAAGTAGGAAAAATTGCAGGCTCTCACTGAGTGGGGAAAAGTGATCTGAGAAAATCTGCTGATTGAAGGTTAGCTGCCATCTATCAGTTGCAGGAGTTCAGCTGATCACAGGGTTGTTAGCTTAGCTGGTTCTATGATGGAGCTGCAGGGGTTCAGCGTGACAGCAGGCGGTACCTGGTAACGCAACCGCTGAAGGTCTGAGCGCTGCCATAGGTGGTCATCTCATTCAGAATAATGTGTGGGTACTCCTCACACACGCACAGATTCATAATCACTCGAGAAAAATCCTAGAAGGACACAGGCACATATGGAGAAGGTTAAATGTTTCAGAGTTAACTGAAAGTACCTGACAGTAATCAGAACTCACCTTGCCCATGCACAAATACGCACCGCGCTCTGCAATAACAACCTGTGTGTGTGTGTTCAAGGCTCAACCGAGAGGGCATCGTCTCTGGACCATCTGTGCAGCCAGCAGAGTCCTGGCTTCAGGGGGCAAAGGAGCCGTTACATTAAAAACCGCAGAGAAACCGAGTGCGATGGAGACGGGGAAGCGGAGGAGGGTTTGATGTCTCCAGCAGAGGATGATGGCGGGGGGTATGGAGCATTCACGCTCCCCTGCCGACGCTCACACTGCCTTTCTGAAGGCTTGACGGGGCTCGGTATTCCGGCTACACCTTGCCCTACCTTCCAGGGACGACGCGCACAGACTACTCAGGTATTTCGTTAATATACATATGAATATATATATTGAAAGCAGATGGAAAAGGACTCTGGGTAAAAGTCTTCTTGCACTATTTTTTTTCCACTGTTGGAAAAAATACAGACTTCTAAACTTAGAATAATAGAGGACTTTGTTTACCAGTGCTGTCCAGGAAGTTCAGGGGCTGCACAGACATGACACCAGTTCATTAAGTAATTAACATGTTGTTGACAACCGGAGGAATTTCCTGTGTGTGCTCTGGACTGGTGTATAAGCATGTCATATCTCTGCAAATCCAAGCATGTTTGTATATTTGTGCAGTTGGGAAGAGGATTACACAGAAAGATAGTCAGATAGAAAGTCACCGTGGGACTTCATCCTCTGCTCACACACTGAGCTTTGAACGACAAAGACATTTTGAACTTTAAACTCTATCTAGAGGATTTTCTTTGTCATCTTTCTAAAAGAGATAAAGTCAAAGAGTAAAGGGAGAAAGTAAAGTTCATGTAACGTTCATGCAGTAAAAAAACAAAAACAAAAAAATTAGCAGAATAAATAATAATATCCATGCCTCCCCAGTTGCCACGCATCACTGATAAAAACAAAGTTGCTAAACAAAAAGAACCAAAACACTGAACCAAGCTTTTCTTTCAATGCATTCCCGGAACCCCCCGAGCACCCTTGGATAGCAGATCACCCTAAGTGCTTATTATAAATTCATCTAGTCAGGCTGAGGGGGTTGTTAGATATAAATAGACCGACAGCACAGTGAAACAGAAAGAAAGAACAGAGGGAGACTCAGTTTGGTGAAAGCACAAAAAATTTCATGGTCAAAGTGGAAACCTTTGGGTTTTTTTTTAAATTAGAAATTCATACAAAAATGAACACAAAAGAATATTAAAGTGCACTTATGCAACAACCAACTCATGTACACAAACAAAAGTAAACACAGAAACCGCTTGTGCAGCCCACGCTGTCAGGTCTGTGTGAAAGAAACAACTTCTTGTGTTATGCAGATTGAGAGATTACTTATTCAGATCGTTCAGGCTGTTATTTCTCTGTCTGTATGTGTCACTAGTTTGAGCAAATAAACCAGTTTCTGTCCATTAATAATGCCTAATCTGTTTCTAACCCGTTTTTCTGGATGACAGGACATCTCTGGTGTTTTAGGCGAGGGGAGCGAGTATGCCGACAGTGGGATTGATGGCGTTGCCACCGAGATAGATGGAGAAGGAGAACTGGTCTCTCGGCGGTGTAAGGCCATGTCTGCCTCTTTCTCAGTATACTCAGCTACAGAGAGCAGTGTTTTTAATGGGAGCGACAGTGGGAGCAGCAGCGCTGGAGGAGTTGACGGAAGAGGGGGCGAAGGAAGCAAGGGGGGAGTTTATGAAAATTTCCGGAAGGAGCTAGACAATCAAGCCTGGGTTAGTTACATTTTTCGTATGTTACTGATATGTAGGTAAATTCCGTGTATTTCTAATTCCTTAATCCTTTCTCGTCAGACAAATCGGGGCTGTACAGAGGAGGCGGGCTCTGCTGTAAGTGATGAGCGGAGTAGCGGCACACTCAGTTGTGTGTATCCATCTGACGCTCTGATTAGCTGTGCACACGGCACAGTCAGGAAAGCAGGGGCTCTGGCTGTGAAGAACTTCCTGGTTCATAAGAAAAACAAGAAGGTGGAACCTGCAGCGAGACGCAAGTGGAAGCAATACTGGGTTTCTCTGAAAGGTGTTGCACAGATTTTCAGCACTATTGTGTTTAATGTTTGTGTTGGATTTCACCTGCGTCACAAAAAGAGAAAGGCAGAAACTGCAAGGCAGCAGGTTGCAGGTGTCCATCCAGCTTCAGTCTGTGCTTAACTAAGCACAATAATTAGTACATAAAAATGCTTCTGCAGCTTTATTCTTTTGGCTGCTGCCTTTGGGGGTCACCACATTGGATCATCTGCCTCCGTCCCACCCTATTCCTAGCATCCTCCTCCATCCTTCTTCACTACATTCATGAACTTACTCTGTGGTCTTCCTCTTTCCTTCCTGCCTGGCAGCTCTTTATTCAACATGATTCGCCCAATATATCCTCTGCACATGGCCAAATCAAACTTTATTACCAAATGTCAACCTGAGCTAACCCGCTGATCTACTGATTTCCATTCTTCTCCATTCTCTCTTCTTCCCCCAATCAAATCTTAGCATCTTCAGCTCTGTCTCCTGTGTTTGTGTCTGCTCCACCATCTCCAAATCAAACATCCCAGCAGGTCTCACTACCTTCCTGGAAACCTTCACTTTCAGTCTTGCTGCTATCCTTCACTCACACATTACCCCTGACATTTGTCTCCACCCACTCCACCCTCTGTGCTTTCCTTTCTTTCACACCTCTCTTGTGCCACATATTTGAGTTGGCACAGATTTTAAGTTGAATAAACTTGCTGGCGCAATCTGACCGGCACTGGGAGTTTCCTGGCTTGTGGCCTGTGTGGCTGGTTTCCAAATGCTAGTGCAAGTAAGAAAATAATCTTAATCTCATTCAGAAAACCAACTCAAAGCTGTTTAATCTTCCATACACTCTCTCTGTTGTTGTTCACATCAGCTTTAACGCGTTCCCTGCCCTTGGTTTTCACCCCTGCTGTGCCCTCTCGCACGTTTCAATGTAGCCTTGCATTTCCTCCCCTCAGCTTCATCACAATTTAATTTTACGGAGGAATCCGTGCCTAATCCAATCCCGTCCTCTTGAAATGCATACGATAGAGCATCTCCTCTATGCATCATGCTAAAAATAAATCAGTCTTATCATCACAATGTCATCTTATAAGTTTTGTTGTACCAATAACAAAATAGGTTCATGAATTAAATTATTACATTTTATAAGTGTTGTTTAAATTAGTTCAGGAAAAGGAAAAATGTTTAAACTGATTTAAAGGTACTTATTATGACATCTTTAAAAAACTACGCTAAACTAAACTAAACTTTTTGTCTTTTTTTTTAACCCTTTCCATCTTTCTTTTTGTGCGCTCTTCAAGGCTGCACCCTCTTCCTGTATGAATACGACGGCCGTTCAGGTATCGACCACAACAGCGTTCACAAGCACGCGCTGTGGGTGGAGAACAGCATTGTCCAGGCTGTACCTGAGCATCCCAAGAAAGACTTTGTCTTCTGTCTCAGCAACTCAGTGGGAGATGCCTTCCTCTTCCAGGTGAGAGAGGCACTGGCATATAAAACAGCTGCGTTACACAACAGACCTGTTACTCTTAAAGCTGAGTTTTAATGACAATATTTAAGTTAAAGTCAAACCAGGGTGGCATTCATGTATACAGGTCCAGGGTTTTTAAACCCGCTCATTGTTATTTGGTGCTACTGCACATACCAGCATCAAACATAAAGAGAAACAGGAAATCGGAAGACAGCTGTTTTCCTTTAGTGGATTTATGTGTGGCACACCAATACATGTTCATCATGTGCTGGAGACAGGCAGCTCTGTGTCCTTGTGTTTATGTTTGACATGTTTAAAGGCCACGCTGTCACACTGTGACAGTGATCCACCACACTGACCATTGTGTAATATTAAAATCTGTCTATTTATATTCGCGACAGCTCTCCTCAGTGACATTTAATCCATGAATGGGAAGAAAGTAATAAAGCGATGATGAGATTATAATGACCACCTTCTCCCAGAGGCTGATATTTGAAGTCATGCTTCAATTCTTTCAGCTGTCAGTTTCTTGATTTTATCTGCTCGCTATTGTTACCTGCTTTGTCACGATCCTTTCCTTCCTTCTGTTCAGACATCAGGCCAGACAGAACTGGAAAACTGGATCACGGCGATTCACTCGGCGTGTGCTACCGCTCTGGCTCGACAGCACCACAGGGAGGACACCGTGCGGTTGCTGCGAACTGAAATCCGCAAGCTGGAGCAGAAGATTGACATGGATGAGAAAATGAAAAAAATGGGAGACATGCAGCTGTCCACTGTCACTGATGGCAAGAAGAGAAAGACCATTCTTGAGCAGGTACTTGGAGTCACTGAAAGGGCTAAAAGTGGAGCTAAGTGTCAAGGATTCTGACATACTGAAAGTGTTCAAACAGATTAAAGCCGCGCATGAGGTGGTGAAGCAACACAGAAACAACACCTATGAGACATAAGATAAAATACCCTTTAGTTTTGTGATATTATTGCAAATTAATAACACTTTATGCCCATAAAATGCGACTGTTTCAAGGGTTTTTTTTTTAATCTCATGGCTAAAAGCCGTCCTCACCTATTTATCTTCCAGTTAATTTGAATGAAAGCACCTGAAGGCGGTTTATAGACGCACATCATTGTGACTTGAACTGCGCCGACGATCTCAGGCACTGAAATCACGGCATTAAATCATCTTTACAGCATGCCGTCATCCAGACAAAATGCTCTAAAGCAGCGTTTCCAACTAAAAACAGTTTCCATTATTCCAGCTGGTGCTCATTTACAAACACATGCGAGTCCACTTGCTAAAGCACACGCGCCGCATACAGACGCATAGCACACAGGTAAAGATTCAAGATAGGTTCAAGAGGTCTTTTAAAAGCATTACAACTTTTTCAAATCTTTTCCAGAAACAGTTTTTTGTTGATTTTTAATAGAGCATTGATTTAGGCTTATTCCATGCAACGTGTCTGGAGTTGCTGGTGATGGTAGGCAGCACTCACTGGAAAATCTCACAAAAAAGAAAAAAAAAAGCCTAGATGTGTGGTCATTAACAATAAGCCTCCTTGTCCTAGCAAGTCTGTGCAAGTCTATCTGTCTTTATTGTTGCATAATGCTCTTTCTTATTCTTGTTTTATGTAACATAAAAGGAACTAGAAAGCAGTTAATCCTAATCACGTAAAAGAGCTGCAATTTACGAGGAAGCACTTTGATTGCCTGCTGTAAAGAGACAGTAACTGAAACTGTGGCATCAAAGAAGAAAACAAAGCCTCAAGCAGGGTTTATGTCATTGCCTGACTTCTTTCAGTTGAGACACGGAGCTGCCAGTAAGAATATAGTTGTGGAAAAAAAAAAGAAAATGGGGATTAAACACAGAGATAAATAAACGAAAGATAAACAAAGTGGAAAGTGTGGAAATATAATGACATATAAAACACATAAGAACTGTTGCAAGTATTTGTAGATAATTATATTTATCTAGATCCAAAACGTGAGGTGAACAAACAAACGTGAAAACATATTAAAACTTCTATTTTCTTGATTCTTTATATATATTTTTTTTATTTGTGTTAATATTTCCACACTTCCTCATAGGTGACCACAGGAACTAATGCACCATTAAGTCTAGTTTTGTGTTTCGCTGTGAGTGTGTGTCCCTGTGTTTCACCTCCCACGGCCCACCCTGTGATACATTGCACATAGAACAGCAGGTCACCAACTGGTGGGGGCTGTGTTGGTGAGTAATACCTCTCCACAGGGGCTGCAGTACTCCCACATCTCACTTCTCCTGAAACAGCTGAATAACCACCTAACACAGTGTTGGCTCTTTATCTTTGTTGTTGTTGTTCTTATTAGAGATAAAACTGAATAAATCTGGATCTCATCAGCAAAGTTTTGTTTATATTGCATAATCGCAAACGCATGACTTTGACTTTTTACTCTGTAAACTCTTCTGCTTATAGATCTTCTTGTGGGAGCAGAACTTGGAGAGATTTCACATAGATCTCTTCCGCTGCCGCTGCTACCTGGCGAGTCTGCAGGGCGGTGAACCTCCCAATCCCAAACGCCTCCTGGGCTTTGCGTCACGTCCCACCAAAGTTGCAATGGGACGACTGGGGATCTTCTCCGTTTCTTCCTTCCATGCACTGGTATGGTTAAAAATATTTAGTGCTGCTGTCTGACTGTTCACTCCAGCTGTTTCTCAAGTTGTGATTTTTCTGGTAAAATTGATCGGCGCTCATGAATCCAAACCTGAAAACTCAAACTCACGTGCCTCTACATGTTCCGTGTAGCGATTGCGTGAGAGGTTTCCAACCGTCGACCCTCAATAACAGCCCAGCTTGAAGAGTGGGCGTGTTTATCTGCCTGTGAGTGCCTTGTCACATACGCCTACTGAAAGCAAGAATTTCTACTTGCCTCACAAATGTTCAGAGAAATAGATGCTGCCATATACCTCAAGGTTATAAAACAAATGAACAAACTAGGTATGCTGGTTTGATTCTCAGGCCCACAGTTAGTGTTAGTGCTAGTAGCGTGAGGGACTTTCACAAGGCCAGGTTTGTAAGGAGTCACTGAAACAGCCAATCTTGTTGAGGGTTTGCAGCACACAGCTGAGAAATTGTATGCTGAGCCTGGAGAACTACTTTTAAAGACTGCTTAAATATATTACAAGAAAATTGCCTGAGAGAGAAACTACTTTTGTGATACTCTGTTTTTGCCATGTGTTTTGCTCATTTCTTGATAACCTAGTTCCCATTTTCTTAACACAATATAAAGAAATAAGGCATGAGACTTATTGCTAATATGATTCATAGTGGCACTCATTGTCGCCTTGCACACACACAATGTTGGGAATATTGTTTTCGAAGTTTTATCCCATTGTGGCAGTAGTAGACAGTGGACCCTCCTTTTTTAAGTAGTGGAAGAACAAAAAGAAATCTGCTGCTGCTCTGATATAGGTATATAACTCTCTATTAACATCAGAAATAAACACCTACATAATTTCTGCTTCCTGTCATAATGATGCGTGCGTGTTTTTTTTATTTTAAGTGTGCAAAAACAGCTGTGACTCTTAAGCCTAAAACTCAAGTTTAAGGTCGCATAGACAATCAGAGGTAGCGATATAGACTTGCGTAACAAACACACAGCACATATTAAAATCGATCACGTACACACCATCCTAAAAGCTTCAGAGAAAAGTAAAAGGAAAACATTCTACCTATAAATTCTCCCTGAAACCGAAATTATTATCTCAGCGCTGCAGAATGTACAGAATGAAACCCAACCTCATCTCTGTGCTATTGTGTGTCACTGAGCTGTACGCTCTGCGTAGTATCATCCAAAGAACAAAGAGAAACAGTGAAGAGCAAAACACGGAAAACATTTTTCTGCAGAGCAGTTTTATAGAGGCAGGCTAACGGATATGCCAAACATAGCACGCACACACAACATCAAGCACTGACAGTGTTTTTTTTGTGATTGGTCGATCAATACAAACTCTTTTAGTAAGCTACCATCCCTGAGGCACTTTCCCACAAACAGGCTTAACACTCTCTGGCCCGTGCTCCCCCTCCTTTTACTGCCTACACCCTCACTTCCATTGTTTGTGTCTCGCTCTCTCGGTATCTTCTTCTCCTTATCTGCCATATTTTATACTGTCCTTTTTTTTTAATGTCTCTCCTGTCAATTTCATATTGTTTTTACTCTGTTTATTACCACATTGCTTCTAACTAAATTGAAGTGACATTATTGCATTGCTTAAATATGATAAATGGAGAATCACATTTAGAAATACATGTAGTGCAAAACTATTGAAATGAAATGAAATACAATTAAAATAATTGTTCATGGCTACTAATTAATGAATTGCAAAAATATTAAAATGAACTCATTTGTCTTCCCTTAAGGGAAATATAATTGTTCTCTCTCTCAGCTCTGGTATTCAAAGTTTTTAGTCCCAAAAGCAAGACTTCTGTTTTTTTTCCTTCATTTATTTTCTGCAGTAGATTCAGGTTGTAATAACAGTATGAAGGCATGTCTGATAAGGAGACAGTACACACTACCACAAAAATACAGCTCTTTGCAGTGTTTATATACAAGCAGCTCTTTACTAGTGTAATGCATAGTTGCTCATAGTATTTGAGTGTGATTTACCCGGTAACCTAGAAAAGTCACGAAATGGAAAAGAAAAGTTTCCCTATGCCAACGTCGTAGGTCACTGAAGCTTGAAACTATTCAAAGTGTTTTCATTTAGGGTGTTAAAGGTATCTGTTCCATTTATGTCATGTTCTTACATACACTTGTTCTTCTTTTTATTACTTAAGTTAAGTCACTGTGTTGTGTTGTACGTAGTGCTGATGTGGGCCATTTTTCCAATTTCATTGTACTCCTGACTATGTCTGACTGTGCAATGACAGTAAAGAGTTATCTTATCTTATCTTATCTTATCTTATCTTATCTTATCTTATCTTATCTTATCTTATCTTATCTTATCTCTGTAACTGTCACAGGTGTCTGCCCGTACAGAGAGCAGCATAAGAAGGCGGAACCAACCCTTCCCTCGCACCTTCAGTAAACGGCGAAGCCGTTTCTCCTCCCTCTGGGGTCTGGACACCGCATCTAGGAGAAAGAGCAAGGGACATCCTTCAATTGACCAGGTACGTCTGCAAAAAATAGTAGATTTCGGTGAATAAATACTATTACAACTATCTAATGTTATGTGTTTCCAAGTTCGATAATTTTATACTTGAAACGGCTTCTAGGCGTTATGTAATAACTATACTTACATGTGTTTTAATTTTGCGCTGCTTTTTGTCATTTCAGGTGTTTGCTGATGGGGCAGAGCCAGTGAAAAAGTCTTTGCAGAAGGTGTTTGAAGACTCCACCAGTGAAAAATCTGTAAGCTTTCAATTCTGTTAATGTGTAAAAACCTACATTTAGATTGAGTTTTGTTGTAATTTGTCTGCTTGACATTTGTCGATGTAATATGCCCTGTCTGCCCTCTTTTAACGTTCCAGAAGATGAAGCGCTCTTGCTGTTTCTGCTAAACATTAAGAAATAGTGCTGCTGAACGTCTTCTTACTGTGTTAAATTAGGTGCTAAATACCAATAATCCAGTATCAGCTTGTTCCCACTTCTGCTGTACAGTGCAATCATTTCCCATCCAGCAATTAAAGGGAGTTGACAGCAACCACATTTGTACCATTTACAGTAATAACCTTCCTTAGGCTTAACATGAAGCTCCTCCTCCCTTCCTTAGTTTGGTATTTACAACAAATCAGCGGAGTTCATGTGGCTGTGGACTCAGTTCTTCTCATTGTTTGCCTTTTGCATGCACCAAGAGGAAAAATCATTGGAGCATCTGATGAATCTTTGTTCTTGTATAATGCGTAATGGGCTTTTTAAGACCCCGAGGCCAGCTACATCACTAGATTTTCCACCTCCTTTCACCTAACTAAGATCCTTTTGGGGCTCTGGCTCTTTGCAGGGTGGGTTATCTAAGTGAAAGCACAAAATCCCTGAACCCTTCCGCACTAGTGAGCATTTCTTCTAGGTCATTTTTAAAGCCCTTGCTTTAACATTTTCAGACATTCACTTCTCCCCTAATGAAGAGTGATTGGAGACATTTGCAGACTCATAAAACTTTAAAAGCTGAAAATCTGTGTCTCTCAGCGTCATCGGACTGTGCTCAAGTTTATTTGTGTTGGATAAACAACCCTTTTCATCTTCTGCAGCAGTCAACAAATTATTTGCTTCATAGTGGACCGCCTTACATGCTTTTGCACACTGCTCACTGTTCTACATCATAGGCAGATACAATGCCATTGTTTTTTTTATGTATTCAGTTTTAATTTTGTCAAAAAGAGTCCCTTTATTTAATTTGCTCCAGGCAATTCCATCTTTATCAGTATCAAAAAGGCTCTCAACTGGAGGGATTTGCTGTCTGCCAATTCCACAGAGACACCTTTAATCTGATATGTTCCCATTATTTGTGTTGTGGTGTTTCGACAAATATGCAGACAGTCTTTCTCCTGTAACTGCTGTACTGAACACACTTGTGTACAATTGCAATGAGTTATATATCTTAAAAAAGAAAAAAAAACCCCAGATTTCTTAAAACAACCATATCAAAGGAGTTCTCTATGAATCTATATAAACTTTCAGGAAAAATGTCCAGTTACACATACATTGTATAAGGACACGCCCACTGTATTTTCTGAGCACTGGTAAAAAGCACCAGAGATGAGGAGAAGAGAAAAGATTTAGTCTAAAGCAAGCAGACAGAAGCTAGGTCTGCAGCAATAACCTGCTCTGGCAGTGCAGGCCCCCGGTGGCACAAAGAGAGATCAATTTTTTTTTTCCCACCCACGCCAGGCTTCAGCTGGCAGTGCATGGGATGACTGTAAAGAAAAGCATAAGATGTAACGTGCTGTAGTTGAAAGTAAACTAGAGCTGGAAATGCTACATCAGTGGCAAAGATTTTCCTCAGCGAGCATTTCCAGCAAGACTAGTTCCAAATGTTCACATCTGACGGTCTTTCCCAGCTTTAATTTGCCGTTTGTTCTGGGGAATCCCTTTGTTAGCATAAGCTGGAAAGGAGAGTTTAGCAGGGATCCGAGAACACCCCCACCCTGCCACCCTCCAGCAGAGGCATCCTAGATAGGCCAGGAGGGGAGCCAGATGGTGCCGAGCAGGACTGGGAGTTCAGGGAGTTGGGGGAGGTACTAGTTACAGGCCCCCCAGTCTGTTGTCTGTCTGAGATAATGTGTGCGCGTCTGTATTTCATTCGTGCATGCGAATGTAGGCCTGTTTATATTTGTGAATATAAAAATGCGCTGTTGCATGTAGTTTACTGTGGCTGTTTCCCTCTTTGTTTCACTTTATCTCTACCACACAGATTCACACACAGACACACACACAAACACGCACAGATATAGCCAAGTCGAAGTTCATTTCGACAGGGACCACCGGGCCTGATTGTTAACTGGCAGCAGATTGTATGGCGTGAATGAAAGATGGGGAGGAGAGAGCTGATGGAATGATGTACAGATAGGGGGAAAGGGCACCAGAAGGAGAGGCAGTGATTAATTGGAGGCTGGTGTGATAGAAGAATGAAAGAATAAATGTGGATGCTGTTACTCGATAGGTGGAGATATATTACAGATGGGGGGAATAGAAGACAGCAAGGCGGATGACATGGCTGCCAGATTGTTAGAGGTCAGACTGATGGGCCGAAAGGTTATAGATTATGCTTTAAAAACAGTAACACACCCATAAAAATGCAAGTTTAAGCTATATAACATGTGCTACATGCAATGCAAAAAGCATACTGTAGTACAGGTCTATTACTGAATTAGGGTTTGTGAGATTCATGACTGCATTAAATCTGTCTTGCTTACTTATGCTGTCTGCCACTGCAGCCGCTCAAAGATGCATAAACTTAAACTTGCTGAGTGTCTGTGTTTGTTTTATTTTCAGAAGGAGAGAGAAGCTTCTGTGAAAAGTCTTCCTCAGCAAAATGTAGACAGTGATATTTGGGTTCCTGAGTACCTGAAACCCTCCTGGGTGTGTTTGCCAAACAACCAGCCCATTCTGGCCGTCATACAGCCCGGAGAGACAACACTGGAAGTCTTGAACACTGTCAGCAAGGTGGGCCATTAAAGACAGCATTGCAAATGTTGCCTTGCTAGAGACTGAAATGCATTTTACACAGCGCACTGCATGCAATCACAAATGTAGCACAGATATAACATGATGGACTTTTTTAAAATAACTGAACAGTTTGCAAAGGGACAGCCTTGTTTCCTCTTTTTATTGCATTTGCAGTAACACTGTGTAATACTGCAAATGTTGGTGTTGATCCAATGCCGAGAAAATACAGGGCCGGTATTGCCAACACCAGTACCGACACTGATACTTTAAACCTGTAAATGCAGCTGATAGCATTATGTTAGGATTCATGTGATAAATCGTCATTAATTAGCAAATTCTCGATGGATTTTATGATCACTAAATCATTTGTGATTTGGAGGTTTTGGAAGAGTGCTTGTCTGCAAACCACTTTGGGTCACTTCTGTTGTTTAAATGCACTATATGCTATAAATAAAATAGATGTGATAGTTATTTTTCATAAGTATACTTTTGGGGTAAATGTTTTAGGTATATTTTTTGTGTTTAAAATCCACCCCCCTCCAATATGCAAATTTATCACCTGCTAGCTTGCAGACACATAGCATTCAAGCTGCTAGGCAAATGCAATCCCAAGGTATTAGGAAATTAGATACAGAGCCATAGAGAGGTCAGAATAAGTTATAATATGAGAAAAATTAAGATATGCCATAATACTGTCAGCTGTCAACTATGACAGGCAAAACATGTAAAAGTCAGCTGTGTCTCAGATGCATATTATCAGCGGTTCAGATCTTCCTCAGTGTACATGATATGTATATGAATTTGAGTATAACAGAGTTCTTTCATTTCTGCTTTTATGACAGTTTTCACAGAGTCACAGATCTTTTATTAATGCTCTTACCTTCAAGGATACACTGTATATTACTGTCATTCACAGTCCATCACTTGTTTTCACTTCATTACATCTTGATGCATGATGCACGTAGCGTTTTCACTGAAAATGCTACGTCCAGACGAACAGAATCCACCTTTGGAGATTCACTTCATTACCTTTTCTCCTAATTGGCTTCAGCAAGAGACACATAGTAGGCGTAATATTGTCTAATGATGCATATGTGCATGCAAGTCATAAACATATCAGAGTGAAGCAGAGCATCCATCATCATCATCATCCAAAATTTTAGACTAACATGTTAGACAGCAATTGAGGGAATGTCTTTTTTAACAGAGTTCCAGAGATTTATTGAACTGATTTCAAGGTGGACTGAAAGGTGGCGCATTTTAATCACACACTTTGTATTGGTTTCTCTTTACCTTTCTCCTTGTCGCCAGATCATCAGGTCAGCAGATATTTTAAAACTTAAACATGTACTCATATGAACAAATAATCTGTTCTTGTTGCCCCCAGACCCATAAGATCGATCCTTCTGGCCACTACCTGCGTTTGAAGGTGTTGGTTGACAACCAAATACTTTATTATGTTCCTACATTTGAAGAGGACATCTCCGATCTGGTGAGGAAATACACACTAAGCCACTAAAGAAATTTTTTTTTTAAAATAATAACCAGGCGAATTTCCTAAGTTTAAATGTCCATATAAGTTAATCAAAGACGTGCAGTACTACTAATACTGCAATGCTGTTTGTGTTATTCTAAGTTTTATTGCAGTGTGTTATTTGGATTTGCCCTCTTCTTATTCATATTTTTATTGCCAGAAATGGATGAATGCTTGTGCATTTTTTATGAGTTCGTCGCCGTTTTGATTTGCCATTCATACAAAATCACCAGGATGGAAAAGAAGCACTATTGCATAAACTATAAATTATGCAAAGTAGCATTTCAAGTCTATTGTGTGCACTACGAAGTCACCATTTGTGTTTGTGTGCGTCTATTTATCATAAGAACAGTCCCCGCCACCACCACCACCACTACCACATTATTCAGCTGCTGTAAACCCCAAAACAAATCCTCTTTTTGATGGCGCCTTGTAGGTGATACACTGAAATCTTTCTCAAAGCACAATCATTGTATAACTCGCTCTTTTCCTCAAGAGCTCTTTTATCTTCTGGCTTTGATCAGTGACTCATTTCACCCGCTTTCATCTTTAGTATGATATTACGTTGTTATTTCTCCTCAGTGAAGGCTACTACACACTGCGGACTTCTGTTCCTGTGTGTTGCTGCATACACACAGCTGTGTCTATGTCCTAGGCTTTTGTGAGCTCAGGGCCTTGTCTTAGCACCCACTCACTTCACAGCCCTGACCTGGATTTTGACCCCACAACCTTCAGATACAATTGCTTGGCTAAGGAGCCAGAATAATACATGAACCTGTGTTCATTTCTTATTAATAACAGCAGCATGACCTTGACCTTATCTGTCCAGTAACACTGCTACCCATCCATTAAAAAAAATAAAATAAAAAATATATATATATATTTACCTATATATGTGTTGTTGTGTGCTTGCAGCTCTACAAAGAGATTGAGATTTATCCCAAAGGTACCAAAGTCGTCCAGTTTGACAAAGCCGAATTCTGCAACAACGGATATGGTACGCTCGTTTCTGACAATAGCAGTCAGTTCTTCTTGTCTCACCCATAAATTCTGTTTCAAATTGATTTTCTAATGGACCTCATCTAGTCACGCTTGGTTAATGAATAAAAGGGAATTACCCAATGAAGGGCACACATGCTATGGAGTGGATTTAATTGCTGTGGTTATACAGCAGTTTACGCTGTCAAATAGAAATATTTCAAAGACGAGCGAAAGAATTAAATGCATAAATGTGTCTAACTATCTATGTCTGCAGGTTTTTCTGTGGCAGTTTTAGAGGAGGATGGGGTGCAGCAGCTCCAAGTTACTGAAGTGAAAGCAGGAGGAATGGCTTCAGCGAAAGGTACACGTTTTATACATACTTTGATATGTGTATTGTCCTTTACATAAAAGGGGATTAACAAAAAAGGCACACGCTAACTAGAAATGTGTTGTCAGACCAAAACAAGAAAAGCTGCATCCTCGTGGCTCTTAGATGAACCCGTTACTGTAGCGCACTTACAAGTGATGCTTATAGAGAACTTATTCACAGCTAAGAGATGCTACACATTGGCCAAACTGATGTTTTTAGGCTTTTATTCTGAAGTCATGACATTCCAAAACCTTTATCCATAAAATGAAAAAACAAACAAACCATAAAAAAGAACAAAAGGATTGTTTATAAGGTGTTGATTTGTGGCTGTTTTCTTCTTCCTGAGAGCTAAATAGAATTCCACTGTCTACTTTGCACTGCTGGGTCTGGAGATCAACCCCCCGCCCCCTTCACTGGTCCCTATCTTTTAACTGAGACAGAGACTCTCTAATGGGTTTGAGAAACATATGACTGCTTGCTAGATACAACATTAATGTATAGAAAATAACATGCCCCCAAACTAAGCCCCAGGGTCAGACCAAGGTTACTCATGTGTGAGATTGTGCCCTCTAGTGTATTAGCAATCTGAAAGCTGCTATCTTAGCTGGCTGCCAAAAGACAGAAGACACAGTTGACGGTAGAGGTAGAAAAAGATTGAAGCATCCACATAACACAAAGCATCTTATTGCAATCTGGGCACAATATTCTGCTGAATCACAGAGTTAGGTGCACTTTTTGTGGGTCCGCATGAACACTGTGATAAGCCTGTGTGTGGGGAATTGAAAGACATCACGCTTGAGTTTCTGCAGGGTACATGCAGAAACCAGGCCAGCACTGGACCAGAAGCCCCCCACAGGGTCTCTTTCGCTCTCACTCCCGCTCTTTCACTGTAATTCTTGTTTCCCCTCCTCACACAGTAGCACACACAAAGGGACATCCATGCATTGCACACAGGCACACACACGCAGCAGTATATGACCAGAGGGGGTTATCTCTCTCTGCCCAATAAAGCCTCTGCTACAGCTGACACTTCACATTCCAGACAACTAGGTCATAACTTAAGGCTAAATGTGTGCCTTATGCGTCTATACGTACGTAACTGAGTGTGCAATCTTACTGTTCTATGAGAATCCTACTGCAAAATCTCTCTGCTATTTCTGTTGCAGCAAATGATTTAAAATGAGACTGAAATAGGAAGATAAGCTCATGCTCACGGATGACTGCAGTCAAAACATGTCCAAAAACCCCTTTGTGCATTACTAGATGAGACGAGACCTCTGTCATGTCTCTAAACAGCTGTCACAGTCAATTGGGTTTATTGATAAGGTTAGCTGCTAATTGGTTTGCTGATTGAGTGATAATTCTCAATTAACAGAACGGGGCACAGGTGCTCGAGAGGAGGAGCAGCAAGACAAGGAGCAAGGCTCAAAATGAAGCTGTGTTCCAGTGTTTTGTTTGTTCACCCACTGTACCATGAAGAACGTATACACAGTGGGCAGGACAGGACAGGAATAGACAGACATTGTACTTTCCCTCTTAAATCCATCCTGTCTTGTTAGATCAGTATTTGCCTCAGGCTAGCAATCACAGAAGGATGCATTTTTGATGCGATGGAACACATTTGCATCTCAGAGCACCTGATTAGTCTCCGAGGTGTTGCTGGGAAGTGTGGTGCAAAAGTTTTCTATCTGTGAGGAGTGCTCTTGAGCGGCCCATAGGAATTCTGCTGTTGGTTGGATGTTTTTTGGGTTACGAACTCCCAGATAATGCGTTTTTTCACTATGAATTGTTTTAAAACCTTCTTTACAATTTATTTTATACTGACTTTGTTTCTTAAACTTCTTCTTACCATATAATTAATGACATTTTTTTCCGATTCTTTGTCAGGTTTGAAAGCAGGGGATGAGATTCTGTTAGTTAATGGTAAAGAAGCATGTGCCCTCCAAAAGGATGACATGATGTCTGCATTTACAAACCAAACCCTGACCTTGAGCATCAGCACCCTGCCCCAGTTGGATCCTCGGATGGTGTGCCTCTGTCCACCCCGGCGCTCTGATGTGGAACAGAACCTAGCCACAGACATTTTCTCCCAGAGCCAAGGTAATGTTTCCTGTCCCAAAAACATTGTGGATCAATTGAATAAGCTGTTTGCTTTTTTAAAATCTCATATACAAGCAGTTTTTCTTAGTTGAGATTTATATACTGACATGTAGACTTAGACAAACATATTTCAGAATGAATGAGAATAAAGGAAAAAGAACAAAGTGATTCTTCCTTTTATTTGCCCTTAGCATTATATTCACATATCTTTTGTTGCGTGATGATTCACCTTCTAAAACCCAACTTTCTGTGGTGAAAAAGAGAGGTTTCACGTACATCTTTTGCATGCAGGGAGGTGAACAGGGGTGTCTACTAATTATGCACGGATGCTGTCTGATAACTAACCTGCAGGCAGCCGCCATCCTTCCTTTGACCTGCTCTTTTTATTTGTGCAAGGGCATCATTTGTATTCCTTATAAACTGGGGCTTGCAATGCGCAGCCTGACAAGCTGGCATTGTTTGGAACTCGGAGCAATATGAATATTAATATGAATCCTTCAGCAGCGTGGAGCTGTCATCGTGGAGGATATGCCATATGCAAAGGGTCAGATGGAGAGAAAAACACTTAAGCAGCCAGATGGAGGTTATTGATGATGTCATGCTTTGAGGACACAGATGTATACAGGAGTTCTTCAGCACAGAGGAGACTTAAAAATGAAAGGAATGATAACTAATTTGACTATACAAATCATATTAAGAAACACTGAATGTTAAAGGGACATTTAATTGCTGTCACTTTAAATCAACACAAAGCGGATGCTATTAAATTATTATTTTCATTAAAAAGTTACCACTACGTACTTGTTACCTTTTAAAAATCAGCCCAGGGCCAGACTCTTAAAGCAAATGCAGATGAAGTGCACAAATAAGTGAAAGCAGCTTGGTATACGTATGTGTAGTCTACTTTGTCAGCTTTGCCTTTTGTCCCTTTTTGTAGAAGACATCCTGGATGATGTGTCGGGTTTGACACTGGAGAGCCCGGATGATACTTACGAGGAGGAACCTCGTCTGCCCTCGCAGAGCCACAGAGATCATCAGGAAGATAAAACTTGCACTGGGACTGGATACAAGGTAAGATACGTTTTACAAAGCCACAGTTTTACACACCAAGCACGGTTAAAAAAAATAAAAATAAATCATAAATGGCAAAAATAAAAGGGTATTAGAAGTTTAGCCCAACAGAGGATGGAGTTTTTGGTGCTCAGTGTTTGATGCTTTGGCAGCTTTAGCTTTCTTAGTGTTTGATTTGTTGCATTGTCATCTTGCAGCCTGACATCTTCAGGGACATTTCTCACATTTCATGCCAGACAGCAAAGGAAAACACTATCATTTGATCAACAGTCCAACACAGGCTGGATTTACGTTTGAACAAATTTCAGCAGTTGCTCTGCTTTCATGTTTTATATGGGAACAGTTTGCCAAAATTAATTCTGAACAGAGCTAAAAGGATCAATAGAATGAGTGCTGGATCAAAAAATCTAGCAGATATGAGAACAGACGCCAGTAGGCCCTAACGTGATACGAAATGTGCGATGCTGAAGAAAAGATGCACTAGGATCTCATCTCCCCTGTTGTTACAGTTGATCAAATAATGTAAAAATGCATCACTATCTACACAACCAAATGTGTTCAAGTTAGATGTTATATCCAAGGTATCTATGTTACTACAAATTTAACATAAAAAAAATCATACACCAATTGTTGTCTGTTATAAACAGGGACTTGAAAAATAACACTATAGGCAAAATTACACATGTAAAAAAGTGTGTGTAAAACATCACATAACAAAACGGCAATCTTGCTATTTTTGCAAAACACTGTCACAAAAATGTTGTAATATCAAATTCCTTATTCATTTCTTTAGGCATGCAGTGTATTTCTCCAGAAAAGTTTTATGTCTTCTGTTTCAATGATTTATTGTCTCAGCTCCTGCAACATCCAGGACCATTGTTTTGCTGAAAAACTCACAATGTGATAATGTTGATGTTGTTTCTGATACACATTGTGGTGTTTAACTAAACCGTTTTAATGAGCTAGTGATTTGCATATCTGTGCCAATCCATAAGGATATGTATGTGATATGGCACTGTTGGCAATGATCACATGGGTAACTTCCAGAGGGGATGGGGCATGGTCTGATTAGTGCTTCGGTTTCTTTTGTACTTGTAGTAGCAAGACACCGGGTTTGTAGCAGGCTGGACACACAGTTGCATACACACAAACACACAACAGTCGATTCATATCTTTTTTTTATTCGTCTGTGTGTGTAATTTTTCCAGGCCCTGTTAAGTGCAGGAATAATGTGGATTTTCTGATCACCTATGTTTTAAATTGTTTCTGCATGTCACACGAAACCAGATGATGTCATAGTCATAAATATAGGGGATGTATAAATGAGTCCAACATGATGGTTAGAGTGAATCGGTGAATCCTACTGATTTAACGCTGTAATCATAACCATATTCTTCCTCCGATAACAGTTTTATGTGGCGCTGACAGCATATTGCATTGGCAGCACCGTTTCCATAGCAAACTGTAGTGCGTATGTGTTTTAGCACATTAACAGATGTGCGTGTAGTACGTGTTGGGTGCGAGCGTGCGTTCTGGAACGCTGAATTGGAGACAGGTGAGTGAACAGCATCACTTTCTAATTAAGATTATGTCTGGGCTGATCAGGGTCGGCGCAGTGATCGCCGGGACAGACCGTGTGCCAGCCACTCTCCCTTTGATACGCCTGTCACTTCCATTACCATGGCACTGTGTGATAGCCAGGAACCACCGGAAACATTTTTTTGTCTCTTGGCCCACTGTTGATAGCCTAGGCATGAACAAAGAGGAAAGGGAAGGGACATCGCTGTGTTCTCTCTTCATTTTGTGTCAGTGAGCTTCCATCTCAAGGGAGGACTAATGGGTGAGGTCAAACGCAGCTTCAGTGAGGACTCTTCTATGACTCCAATGTGCCAGTCTGAGAAGTGAGCGAAATACTGAAAGAAAAGCTTGCCTTGCTCTTGATATAGAGGAGAGTCTAGTTTGGAACTCATTATGAAAGAAAACATTTAGTTGAAGACGCCACAAAAGAAACTTCTTGTGGTTTTTATTTAACATTGAAAATTGTTTTGCTGTTTTAACCTCAGTAATTGCGTCATAACTGTGATCCTGAACATATGGCCAACAAATCCAAAGCCTTTTCGGGGGAATCGACCTCTTTCAGCCACACAGCCTGGAGTGTAAAATTACCGACTAATGCACTTGCCTAATCGAGGATTGTATATAAGAGGAACAAACTACTGCAAACTAGTAGACAAGAATAGAATAAAAGTGCCAAGAGAGCTCTGAAAGTCAGCGATCTTCATCTCACCTTTGTGTCTCTCACCTCCTGCTCTCGTCTAACGCGAGCTGTCTGATTTGTACCCTAATTTCCATCTGCTGCTTTTTAAGCCCTGCTTTTTTTCCATCCTTTCCTTTCATCTTTATCTATGCTGTACCCCTAATTTTCGTAGATTTTTGATTTGCTGTCATATTATTTTCCAAATTAAGAGCAACAATGTGTCCACGTCCGGTCTCAGATAAAACAGCTCTTTCCTTTTCATCCAGCACCTTTATCTGCTGTCTTGTTTTCAGTGTCCTTTCTTTCCTTCTGTCCTTGTAGTTTCATTCTGATCTTGGGTCTTTTTCCACCCTCCTCCTCACGAACCCCCTGCTGTTCATTACCATAAACAACACGAGGCTGCCGTTGGCGTTTGAAACAGCCCCCTCCCTCAGCTCTCCAGCCGGCGCTGGGCGCTGACCTTAGCCTGAACACTTGGATGCTCAATCCGAACGGGCCACAGACTGCCAAAATTGTGGCATGTTCTTCAAAAACAAACACACATTCACCCAAACTATTTGTCCTTTCTTTATGTTGATCGGCCTTTTGTTTCTCAAGTCTCCTGTTTGGAAAAGCTTGGAAGTGCTGAGGATTGCGTCTTACCTCATTTCACCCAGTGCCTGCGGTGCCGTGGTGGCAGAGGAGTGAGGAAAACGAGGCAAAGTGGGACAATTTTAATTATCCCCACATTCTAATTACTCCATTCTCCACAGTGTTTCACATCATTTAGTGGAGATAAATGAGTGTCTGGCTAGCCGGGGGATATGGGGAATGTTCATTATTTTAGACAAAGCACAAAGCAACCTCCCCTCTATGATAAACCGACCGGAGAATAAAGCGCCGATTTCTCGGGATAACGGCGATAGTAGAGATGTCGGTGATTGCTAGTGTTCTCCAAGGTGTAGTCAGCCTCACTGACAAGTGTGATGATAATTTACAAATGTCTAACAGTTTGGCTTGAGGGCATTTGAAATGAAAAATACATTATTCAGTGTTTGAAGGGTGGGGTACAATTTTCATCAAGGTTTGTTTTGATTTGATATAAATCCAGTTATTCATTTGGAGTTAGTGTATTTGTTTAATATAATTATTATAGCTTCTGGCTATTATGAATGTATAAGGGGCACAAGTCTTCAGTTATGCTTTCACTTCCTTCCAATCGGGCCTTTTTACCTTTGTCTCAAATGGTGTTGTCCTTCCACAGTTTTCCACTGGAGGGAGCACTGTGCTGATTTATGAAGCCTCTAAGGCACCAAGAGTCTTCACAAAGTCAACACTGAAGATGCAGAAATAACACATCAATTTTTAGTTAGTGTTAGAATATTTTGGTAATCACAGACCAAGAAAGCACATTCTTACTGATGGCATTGTCTACAATTTAAATGAATTAAAATGTACACGACCTAATCCTCTAACGTGTGTTACCAGAGCTGGGTGGTTGCTGCTGTTTTAGGGAATTAAAAAAAAAAAGTGCCTCTAACTTTTTTCACTTGTTACAACTTCGAGTTGGAGGATGAATCCTGTAGTCTGCAAATCCACAGCTCCAAATTCGAAATGTCCCTGCGCAGATTTGTGAAGACTCGTGTCATAACATAATCACGCTTTCACTTCACATTTAATGATTTAAGTCTCTCTCTGTATATCCCATCATTCCTTGCAGGGATTTATGGATTTGCATGTTTTTCCGATCTCCAATGAAATTGCTATGCACTAAGACACATCCTTCTTTCCTTTCCTTTCTCCTCTCTCCCTCCTTCCTGCCCATGCTCAAATATTGACAAGTAAATGCTTGTTCATGTAGACAAACACTGTGCAAGAAGGCATGTCAATAAAAACTGATGGATATTTCCATTTATTTATACATATGCACGTTATGTGCATATCAAAATTCAATGCATAGCTGTGAAATGATGTGTGTGCTGTGCTTCTGTATGCAAAGTATGTGGTTATGAGTAATCTCTTGTTATCCTGGCTCTCGCTCAGCATGGTTTCAGCTGATGGGTATGAGAGCAGGTTTGTGCTTGCCTCCATGCTCCTCTGTCATGCTACACTTTCTCCCTCTCTGTTCAAGGATATAGTGCATTTAGTCGCTGTGCTAAGAAGGACTGCATGTGTTTTTGTTTTCACACGGGGGATTAAAGTTTTGTGGAATATGTATCGTTTATGTGTAATGTACTCGTTTTTGTGTTTTTGCTGCTCGGGGTTAAAAAGTCCATCAATGTCTGGGAAGATCTTATTCTGACCTGTATGACATAGTTTCTGGGAATGGCAAGAACTGGTTTGACTGTGGGATGCGTAGTTAGTGCATAAGGGCAATAAATGTCTCTGAGTTGCTTCCCACATGTTTTCGTTTTGTCGTCAATCTAGAAATAATTGCGTTATGTGGGGTATTTCCTACAAGTTATTTCTCAAGCTCAAATACAAGGCTGCTGTCCTTCTCGGATGTGGTGACATAAGTCTTTCTAGCAGTGATGAGTGAGAGAGAGAGCGAGAGCGAGGGAGAAGGCAGATGCCTGTTGGAGTGTTTGGCTCCCACCACCCACTGCCTTTTCAACACCCATTCTCTCCTCCCTCCTTTCTCCTCCCATCTTTTCTTACATCTCTCATGAGGGTGTGAGGTTTGATCTTGTTATTTAATGTTGTGTTCTACGCCGCCGCCGCCACTGCTCCCAAACACCTGGACAGAAAAGTGGAAGAGGCAACGCGGACGAATAGAAGACAAAGTAGAGAGTGGAGACTGGCGGTCAGGGCAGCATGCAGAGACAGCCGGTGGACTGAAAAAATAGAAAGTGATTAGATAGACGCTGTAGGATAAGGTGACATGGGAGTGCTGTTGTTCATTGCAATCTGTTCTGTTCAGTCTGCCTAATGACCCATTTGTTCAGCTGCCACAGTAATGATTTTACCAGCTGCAGTGTTTTGCAGAGCAGGGTGAGTGTTGAATAGCAGGCGTCTCCTTTAGCACTTCTGATCAGTTTAGCTGGACAAGTTCGACAGCTCTACATAAAACAGCCTTCCCGAGGCAGAGGAAGAGTGGAAGCACCCTGGAATCAAAAAGCAGCAGAGGAGATGAAAACCTGATTTCTCGTTGAAACTTCACCCGCCGGGATGTCCGCTTTTAGGAGAAGCAGAAATTCTAAGCCACCAACCGAATCCATCTATGACATGTTACAGCTGGTGAGCTGTGCGCTTTTGTGTGTGTGTGTGTGTGCGTGTGAAGTGGCTTGTGTTGTGTTGTGGATGCAATCCTTCAAAGGTTAGTGATTATGTCATGGTATTGTACCAGCAACGCTAAGCTTATGCTTAGTGCAATCCCCAGTTGTACAACCCATTTTAATATTTTATGTAATATTTGTATCTTATCACACATGTTGAGTGTATGAGCTGCTGTTTTCAGACATTATTATTATGCAGTATATCGTGTTTATATCTCAGTGGCACAGGAATAAAAGGAAACGAGCTAGTAACTTTTATACTACACATTCGAATCTGCAATCGAAGGTTGCAGTTGTTTTTTGGGGGGGGGGGTTAAAATAAACCCCAGATAAATACTGGATCCAATTAGTTATGCACTTCACAATTTTCTTTATGCCACTTAGACTGCCAGTGTGAACGTTAGTTATCGGTCATGGTGCGGCATCATGTTACCATTCTTCTTCTGCCTCCTCGGTCCCCATCTCTTGTCATCTGTCTCTGCCACTGGCCCATCTGCCACTTGGCTGTCAAGGGCGAGACCTCGCTTTCGAGGGTCAAAAAACGGCAGTGTCATTGCTCTGCTTGTTGCGTTTAGAAACACGGAGGAATTCTCACTGCACAGATCACTGCGCGTTCATCCTTGGATGCCTTTCTGTTTCTCAGTATTCTCAGCATGAACATGAATAAATGTCTAATAAATGTTGACCACAAACTTGTTCGCAGTAGTCTGTAAGATCAGTTTGGGGAGTTTACATGGTCTTTATTGTGGATACTTTGTAAGCGATGCTTACCACACAATGTACATTATTTGGATGCTAAAAAAGATTCAGGTGTCATTTTACTTGCATTCAGACTTTAACTTCATTTTGTGTTGAGTGTTTATTATGTTGACTGTAGTTAGTTAGTGATAGGAGTAATATCAACAATCTGTCTGTTTGCCCAATTCTGCTGTGCAAACGTGTTTGTGTGTGTGCGTGTGTGTGTACGACACAGTTGCAAAACTGGTTTGAGTACCACAATGGAAAATTATGTTTGTCATTGCTGCAGTCCAGCAGGAGACAAGGCATTGAATCAGTGAAGACAAGCCGCTTTCCCAGCTGACCAGTTTATGCAAATCGGCCGTCAGCAGCACTGCTGTATCAGAGATTACAACACTGTCACTGAATCCATAAAAATGATAGTTTTGTAACATATACTCTTAAAAGCGCTTCTGTGAATAACACTGGTGGCATCCCATTTGAGTAAATGGGGGACTGAAACAGGATCGAACCTGCTTTGTGCAGCCTACAGATAATACAGATTTAAACTTGCATCATCCGATCAGCTTGACATGACTCGCGGTTTGTAGTTTTACTTTGTGATGGTTTTAGTTTGTCCTTCAGAGTTTAAATTACCTGTAATTTTCCTCTCGATCACATTCTTTTTCCTTTCTGTAAAGGTTTTTTTTTTCATAAAAGATTAACATGGTGTTAGTAAGAGACTGTGTAATAGGCACATGTACACCTCTGTTTTTTCCAGCTTTCTCAGAAGAGCTCAGTCCTCGTGACGGCCTGCCTGGGCTTGCAAAGAAAACTATTGAACTCTGGGTTTGAATTCAGAGACACCTCTTTACCTACAGGAAGTCTGTCAGTAGAAAGTATTGGCACAACCATTATTTATGCAGTAGGGAGACATGCTCCTTTATTACTTGTAGAGCATTTGATTAATTTTTTTAAAAACACATTCAGCCTGTTGGTTTTGATGCTGCTGCTTTTTCACTTTGTCCATTTTTCAATATGCAGCTCTCTGTTGTGTTCACGTTCACTCCCCTGAGACTAATAAAGAAGCATCCTGATGTGAGCCTATAATATATAATATATTATTCTCAGTGTTTGGTTCCCGAGTGTAATGTTATGGATGATGAGTTTTCTTTTCACTCCGTTAAAGCCGCGTGCGCTTCTCATCCTTCGTAAACAAGTTCTTAGAGTAATGTTTCTTCGTGTTTGGTGTTTTTGATACCAATATGTAGGCGGGCGTGTCATAGTAGACTGTGCAAGAATGCATTTAATGTATTGTTTGAACATTATGGCTATTGGTGCATATGTTTTGGCATGCACTTCTCAAAATAAGGCTACATATTATAGTAATTTATTCGTTTTTTCGTGAGTGGCGTTTAAAGCGGTCCTTAAACAATTCTGCATGCTTTGCTTTTCTTTCTGAGCAGAGCGCAGAGCAGGTCACTGCTTTCTGCCACGGCCTTCACGACATCCATCCCCCCGACTGCCCGATGTCGTCGTCCTCCTCATCGTCTTCATCATCCCTCTCTCCGAGCCCCGTGTCGGTTTTACCGCCCGCAGCAGCCGCGGCCACACAGAAACAGCTCTCCCACGCTGACAAACTGCGCAAGGTCATCAATGAATTGGTGGAGACGGAGAAGACTTATGTCAAAGTGAGTACTGGCTCTCTAAAGTGTTCTTTGAGCATGACCGTAAGAATGTGGCTAAAGCCTCTTTTGCCAAGTGTGTTCCTGTGTCATCGTAGCTGAAATACTTTTGTGTCAGTGTGAGTTATGTCGAAACTCTCAAGGGGTTGACTTCTTTCTGTTGCTTAAAATCTTTGCAAATGACTCATTAAATAGCCTTCAAATCAACAGACACCCACACATGCCATGCCTCATTCCTCCTTGAGCAACTGATCACAAGCTGATCTTGTTTATAACCGTCCTTTTCAGGATCTGAACTGCCTAATAGAGCGCTACTTGAAACCTTTGCAGGAAAAGAGCTTCCTGACACAGGATGAGGTACTGATATTTATTATCCAAGAATTGAAATAAACCATTTAGATAGATGCTATAACCTATACATGTTTGTGGCTGACAAATGAATGACCCCTGCGTGTTGCAGCTGGACGTTTTGTTTGGTAACCTCGGAGAGATGGTGGAATTCCAGGTGGAGTTCCTACGCACGCTGGAAGATGGAATCAGGCTGATGCCAGACCAGGAGAGGCTGGAAAGGGTGGAGCAATTTAAGGTGAAGGAATGTTGATTTTAGACCTGACGGCTTCCAATCCTCACATTATTTTGTCTCATTTAGGGAACACTCCCACTTGGGGTACTGCTGTTTGTATAGCCAATAATAAGGGGCTTATCTTAATCAAACAAAAACAAAACAAAAAGAAAAGAAAAAAGGCTGAGACTTTTTTCCTATTTAACTGCTTCTCAAAATTGCAATTTCCACTTAATATGCTTTACCGTTTTTTAAAGGTGGTCATATCATCTTATAATCGTATGGTATGCTTGTCTGTTTCTGCAGAAAGTGCTGTTCTCATTGGGTGGGTCATTCCTGTATTATGCTGATCGCTTTAAGATTTACAGCGCCTTCTGCGCCAGTCACACCAAAGTCCCCAAGGTCCTCGCTAAAGGTAAAAACATTCACAGATTCTTGCCTGATGTCAAACATCCAGTCACCCCTTACTATTTATCATTGCATTACTCTCTTTAACCAGTAGCTGAAGGGCTAGAGTAGTCACATGCCCTGCACGATAGATTGTGAGCTAAAGTAGTATCAGTGTCCACTTGCTTTTTTACCTTTTCACTGCAGAGTCTCAGTCTCTATGTTACCTTGTGCATTATACACGGTGCTTAAATTTCCACTCCTCCAGCAAAGACAGATCCAGACTTCAAGGCCTTCCTGGCTTCGAAAAATCCCAGACAGCAACATTCATACACTCTCGAGTCTTACCTGATCAAACCAATCCAAAGAGTGCTGAAGTATCCACTTCTGCTAAGGGAGCTCTATTCTCTCACTGACCCAGACAGCGAGGAACACTACCACCTGGACGGTAAGTGTCTTTTTCTCACTGAGCATTTAAGTGTTGAAATGGTGCATCGCCATCTACTCTCCTACCCCGTAGAACTTTATATATTCAGGACTGGGTGTTGGTGAATCAATGATTTTGGGGTTTTAACTATAAATATATGCCCCATGTAGTTGCAATTAAGGCCATGAACAAAGTTGCGAGTCACATCAACGAGATGCAAAAGCTTCACGAGGAGTACGGCGCTGTTTTTGACCAGCTGATCAACGAGCAGACTGCTGATAAAAAAGAGGTAACATGCATTAAGGTATCAGTCATAAGCCCAGTGAGAGATCCTATGTCTTATTTGCAGTTTTAACATGTTTTTTAACTTTATGCATCACAGGTGGCTGACCTCTCCATGGGGGATCTTTTACTACATTCTACCGTGGCGTGGATAAACCCTCAAACCTCTTTGGCCAAGAGCAAAAAGGACCCAGATTTAGCTGCTTTTGGTACGGTTTTATGTAGATTTTACCACCTGAAATTCAGGTCGCCCGGAATACCTGTTTACATAAACAGACACAAAGTCTCCATAAAGTGGGAATTTTTTGTACTGATGTTTAATGTGATTACAATCCTAGGCTGATCAACTGTCTACGTTTTGAGTTATCATAGGTTTCATTTTCAGCCTCAACTCCTCTTTATGAATCATTACAAACAGTTGATAAACAGTTTTGCATCTCTATGCACAGGATTGATCGAAACCCTGTACAGACCAAGCATCGCTAATTCTAGTGCACTCTGCCATAGATGTAGCTGATGCTGGAAGTTTGCATAATGGACACGAGTGTCATCATTTTATTCTATTTTTTTAAAATCATTTTAACATTTTTTTTGTGTGTGTGTGGGCCAGAATGATTTTAGAACAAGCACAATTAATAGAAATCAACACCCACCTGAGGGACCGCAGATGAAAAATTGCTAACTCACATTTACATAATGGATCCAAGTACTCATGCTAATTAATCTGCCGTCCTGTTTTAAATTGAAAAGCCGTAAACTTACATTATTAATTCAGTGGTGCTGAAAGCTACTTAACTTTAAACTTTACTTAACTTCGTTGTTCTTAACACCTCTTTAGTCCTCACAGCTAGTAGCTTCTCTGTAGCAACCCTCAAAGGGTCTATTTGACAACACACAGTGCAAAGGGAAAGTCGCAGAAGCTCAGTGTAGATATGACTGAAGATTAACACAATTGAAGAATATCTCTTGGAGTAATCTGCAACCCTCAGCTCAGAAGAACTTCTGATGATCAGTACCTGCCAGAGGAAGCACAAAGGCCCAGGCCTGTCACGAAGTAGAAGATGCTAGAACACCAGTCTCACTTTATGTCAAACAAACATTGCATTGCCATGAACTGAGTACTGAGTTTGCAGCTAACTGCACTGAACTCGGTATAAATTTGGGGTCAGATGAGAGAAAGATTGACTGGAGGTATGTTGGAAAGGTAAAGGTGATGCATTTAATTCAATGAGCACCTGTACTGATGGATAAAAGGGGCTAAGATTGACATTTCTGACACTGTATTGGTTTCAGAAAACCAAATAATCCACAACTTGTGCACATTTTTTTTTATTATGTCAAAGATGTAAAAATATCAACCTAGAAAATGTTGCCATGACATTCGTGTTCATCATGAACATTTCTGAACTTATAACAGGAGCTGCATGCAGTTACATTTTTATGAAAGAGCACTTCCTCTGGATGTATGAATACTTTACTGTTTAATGTGAGGCTTTACTGTCAGGCTTTGCTGCTGCTTGGTGCTGTTTCAGTTAAAGGGGAAATGGACCCAATCATGCAAACTGGGATCGTTACATTGCTTTTCACTTTTTGGGTGAAGTGATTATTAATGGGGTGATGTGCAGGGTTCACGCACATACTCAGAAGTGTCTGGGATGTGTTTTAAAATGCACTCAGCTGAGACACTTTTGACAATAAATATTACATCTGCTTATTATAAATGCATTCTCAAGCAAGGCGACAGTGAGTAGAAGTGGCTGCTTTGTCGTTGTCATGCTGTGGCTTTTGCCCATTTTTATCTGGCTATTTTTTTCCTTGAAAGCTGAAACATGAAGTTTATTTTACAATGTCGTACATTTTATGAAGAAACATTCTTTAAAATACGGAAAGAAACGAATGTAGACCCTGTTAATCGTTTCTCTCACATACTTTCTTCCTCTCTCTCTCTCTGCCCGCATGCAGTGTTCAAAACAGCAGTTGTATTTGTCTACAAGGACTGCTCTAAGCACAGGAAAAAAATTGTAAGTACCTTTTTTTGGAACTTTTAATTTTAATTTCATTTTAAGGCACACAGTGATGGAGGGTGCACTTCCTTCGAAGCGCTTTTACCATCTTCTCTTTTTACATTGCATGGGGGACAAAAATAATTAGGCTAATGTTTCATGGTGGTGTGAGGGCAGTTATTGGCAGCTGCAATAACTACACATGTGCACGCTCCCCCCTAGTACAGTATAGTAGATGCGTCTGTTAAACGACCCTTTTATCTCTGCACTCTGATGCTCTCTGCTGTCACGTTGATGAACTGCAGCGGTTATGCATTTAATATTTGACCACTCTCTCATCCAGGGTGCATCGCATCGAGGGTCTGGGGGTGATGAAAAAGATCCGGTCCGCTTCCGTCACATGATCGCGACTGATTCTCTGCAAGTCCGAACCCTCCCAAGTGAGTATATTCAAATATAGTAGCATGCAGAAATTTTTACCTTTTCCTTTCAGGCACTGTTTCGACTTTGAGGACTGATTTGGCCTTCTACATAAACATGGATGAACTAGTTATCTTAGCAAACACATCTTCATATAGAAGACTTATACAATAAAAATATGTAATTTGACCATTAGTCAAAAATGTATGAATGTGTTGGACAACAACCGGAACCGGAACATATCGACATTTTTTCTCAGGAAGAGTAGGGATGGGCTGAATTTACAATCATGCAAGTGTTTTCAAGAAGAAATGAGGGAAAATTATGAAAGGATTTTGGGTTTTCTATGTGTTAGAGGCTACAACAGGGGTGGGGGACTCCAGGCTTCGAGGGCCGGTGTCCTGCAGGTTTTAGATCTCACTCTGGCTCAACACACCTGAATCAGATGATTAGTTCATTACCAGGCCTATGGGAAACCTCAAGACATGGTGAGGAAGTAATTTGGCCATTTAAATCAGCTGTGTTGGATCAAGGACACATCTAAAACCTGCAGGACACCGGCCCTCGACGCCTGGAGTTCCCCCACCACTGGGCTACGACTTGTTTAATGCATAAATTAATTTCTCACATCATCCAAAGACTGAAGCTTGCACCTTTTCCACTAGATTAGACCCTAACCTTAAAGTGCTAAAAGCCATAGCCAGACTATTTAAAGGCAAAATTACTCTTTTGTACTTTTTATGCTGAGAACATTGAAAAGATCATTTGCCTGTTTCGCAAAATAACCACGATCATGAATCAGTCTTTTCTGACAGAAGCTTAAGATGCTTTGGAGGCCTGTCAGCGTTGCCGCTTTCTTCTCCTGCAGAAAATAAATAACCTTTTGTAGACACAGCAGATAAATACTCATTAGTAGATCTGCATGCGTTCTTTCGCACATCTTCTCTGTGTCCTAAATGGACTTTAAATCACCCTCCGGCAATTCAGCCCAAACACGGCTGTTTATCTGCCTAATGGCCTGTTGTTTAGGGAAAAGAAATTGATGATGGAAATTAACCGAATACTTGTGCAATTGTATTTCATTCTTTTCTCTTCTGGCCCTTTTTCAGACTCGGAGGCCACGGCGGTCTGTGAAATAGTCCACACAAGGTCCGAATCTGAAGGAAGACCAGAGAGAAGCTTCCAGTTGTGCTTCAGGTAAAACTGCACATGCATATTTAAAACATATGCACATGATAATAATGTTATTTGTATAGCACTTAAAAAAAACACAGTTACAAAGTGTTTTAAATTTTGGGTGAAAACATTATTTTGTTTTATTGTGCGTGTGTGTGTGTGTATATATATATGTATACATGTAGCACAGAGTCATGGTCATTTATTCATGCATACATACAAAAGGCCTAGCCAATGATTCATCTGACTTAACAGGCTGAGGAAGGTTGTCCAAAGTTTAGGCAATTTATTAATCCCCTTCCAAAAAAACAAACAAAAAAACCCCCTTCAAACTAAAGCTACCTCTCTCTTATAATATTTTCATGGTCTTTCATGTTTTCTTGTCTGATCTGCAGTTCTCCAGAGAGTAAAAAGGACTTCCTGAAAGCAGTTCACTCCATCCTTAGGGAGAAGCAACGACGGCAGCTTCTTAAGACGGAGTCTCTTCCCCCCAGCCAGCAGTATGTCCCATTTGGGGGCAAGCGTCTTTTTGCCCTTAAAGGGATGCGGCCCACCATGAACAGAGCAGGTGACAAAGCTTGAATATATGCTTAGACAGTAACAGATTTATTATAGTTCAGTGTGTTACTTTTTATTATAAATGCTTGTTTTTTCTTTAGTTCTGTTATTAGATTTAGTTTTTCTTATTTATCCCATGTTGGCGTTAGTTAGGAAAGATGCAAAAATCTAATTTGGTGTTAATTTCAGCCAATTAAAATCTTCTTAGTTCAGTTTTTGTTGAGAGTAATGACCTTGACTGGTCACTTTGCAGACTCCCTAATATCACCAAATTAAATCGCCTTCCTGCCTTTCTCTGTTTAGCCTCAGCCCCATCTCGAACACTAGGTCGCAGGCGTTTGGTGAAGAACCGCATCACCATTGACACCGACCTGGTTTTCCACGGAGACAACAACAATAGCGCTCATAAAGACCCCTCGTCTCGTCCTTCCCGACCTTGCTCCAAGTCAGAGTTGTCTGATCAACTTCAGCCTTGCAAACCTCAGGGAGAGGACACAGACCGCTGGGTGGAAGAGCAGTTCAACCTGGGCTGGTATGAAGATCAGTGTGAGGGCACCGATGTCGGGCAGGTGAAGGAGACGGACATTTTGAGCGACGACGACGAGTACTGCGCGTCTGTCCGAGCCATGTCGACAAAACAGGACAACCTGGAGGAGCAGATGAAAGGACTGAACCTGCGGGGAAAAGACATCAACCTGAATGGAGCAGCAGAGTGTGAGACCACGCAGGAGGAGGACGGTGGACAAACAAAGCATGGGGATGACTCCAGCTTGGTAGACTCCATTACTTCCTGCGGTGCCTCTCTCCCTAGCAGTGCAGCCTCAACTTTAAAGGTTGCTTCCTTGAAGCAGTGTGCTGTGGAGGGGGCCACAAACCAGGACCACAGTGTCATCTGGGTGCGGCGGGACGACTTTGCCAACAGTGACGTCTTCTGATAGATGTTGAAAGCAAATGAAGAACACAGATTTTACATAATGTAGGATTAAAGAAAAAGCTGTGAGAACAGATAAAAGCTTTAAAAGTGTAGAATTTGGGGAACTTCAACAAATCCTGCCTGCATCTCTGCACAACCCTTTCCTTCCACCTCACCCACATCCTCCCATGTTCTGACAATCCTAAAATACTGAAGCACCC
>VUQR01019337.1:0-18338 GCA_015108515.1 Hemichromis elongatus
TATATGTTACAATTTTTAAAAATGGAAAAAGAAAAAGGACAAAATGCAAAATGTTTCTGGGTCTGTGCGTGATGTCAAACGTGTCAAGAGTGGCCAGCACGTCATGGTGCTACAGAAGAAGTGATATCCTTGGTTGGCAAGATGGGAAACATTGGGGTGTCTTCCAGATTTTGTTTGGGCTTTGAGAAACTGTCGGAGGATGTGACAGTGTCTTGCTGGAAGAATAATGTAATATGTCAAAGTGGTAAACAGCGATGCGAGGAGTCATCCTGCGAGGCGACGAGCTATAGTAGCAGTGTCAAAAACGTCCGCTGCCCTGACATAATAAAAGGCAATGGCTTCTTCATGAACTGGCATTAGGGTGGCTGAATGAAGAGAAATTAGGTTTTATAGCGAGCCGAAGCGTTTGCTTTTGTTTTTTGAAGTTTTAAAGAAATAAAAGACAGTGACAGCAACATAAAGGAGACTTTTTTTCTTGCCAGTTTTTACTCCTATTGTCTTATAAGCTGTCTCATGCCCATAGTTTTGTTTAGTTCATTGTCATTTAATATTTATTGCTGTTTTGTTTTTGTTTTTTTTTACAACAGAGGACTGTACATCAGCTACATCAAATTTAAAAATCTAAGAGGAACATCTGTTGTTGTGTAATTTTGCTTTGCAGTGTTGGTACATCTGTTCAAGTGCTCATTAATCAACCAATCAAACGACAGGAACTCAGTGCATTTAAACAGCAGCTGAAGTTCAAACTGAGCATCAGAATTATGAAGAAGGGTAAATTGAGTAACTTTGAACATGGCATGATGTTGGACTGAAAATATTTCCAAACATAGCCGACAGGAAAGCAACACACAAGACACCACTCGTTATAACCAACATATGGAGAATCGCATCTCTGTATGCACAACCCTTTGAACATTGAAGCAGATGGGCTACATAAGACCACACAGAGTATCACTACTGTTAGCTTAGAACAGGAAACTGAGGCTACATTTCAAACGGACTTGCCAAAACTGAACGATAGAAGGTTGAAAAATCGCTGTCTGGCCTGATGAGCCTTGATTTCTGCTGCAACATCCACAGTCATCAGATCTCAATACAATAGAGCACCATTGGTACGTGGTGGAACAGGAGAATCACCTCACATGATGATAATGTGCAAACAATAAACACTGTTTGATGCTGTCATATCATCACGGACCAAAACGTATGAGGAATGTTTCCATCGCTTTGTTAAATCTATGCAGCGAAGGGTTAAAGCATCTCTGAGGGTAAAGGAGGGTCCAGCCTGAGACTAGTGAGTGGCTCATGTGTCTGTACGCACCAACATTTTAAAATGAACTCCAAATTTCACTGCCCAAAATTTCAGCGTTATGTGGAATCAACAGATATCAAATGATTCAAGTCTGGAAGATAATTTCTTCCACATGGGCACAATTCAATGTCGGGATGCTTCTGATTATACTGATTATATATTTTGGGTTAAAATCAAAACTATTTCCTTATTGATAAGTCTAATTGCAATGAATAATTTGTTTTCCCTCTGTGGGTGTAATGTACACCGGTCTGTGAGGTCAATCCAAACATCTATACCCTTTTTCCGACAAATTTCCAAGCTCTTTTCCTGCAAAAATGATTAATTTACAGTCTCTGAGAAGGTGAAATGTATTTTGTTCTTGTGGTTACCTCACTGTCAAAGTATATCCACGATTTCTCCTAAATTTAATACCATGATGGTCTCATGTTTTTGCAAAGTTGACGAGTTTTGGTTTCTGCTTTGATTTCATCGTTACGCCTTCTTGTGTAGTCTTTGTCTTTACGTCTCACTACATTAATCCCTTTTCCTTTTGCATCACCTATCATAGAACGCCAATTTTCTGAAAGCTCTGAAAGCAAATTTTATTTTTAAGGACACTCGAGCACATTATGGGCTGTGTCGCGCATTCCTCTTGCTCATCGAAAGCTGCAGCGCACTTCCTTAACACCCCTATCTTCTTCAATCTCCATTATCCCTTCTTCCACACCTTAGAGCAGATTAGAGCGCCTCATTCATATCTCCACCCAAATCTAACAGGATTAAGGGGATAAAAAGCCACACTTTTTACATTTCCAGACAATTACCTTTTTTAAGAAACCCCACTCCAGTTTCAGCTCAGTTCATCTTTTGTTTGTCACAAAAATAAAGATTTCTCCCACCTTTTTCTCAGCAGATATAAATCGGTGTTAATCAGCGATGCAGTGGTGAATCAGAAGGTGGGTAAATCCAGCCAGTAATAATCACTTAAACAAGCATCAGTGTGTGGATTATGCTTTAAGCTTCTATTTACCCCTTAAGAATTGCTGTTGCCTCAAGCGTTGGTTCACCTAGATTACAAATAAAAGCATACCATATTTTCCTCTTACCTTAATAATTGCTGCCCAGACACAACAGTTTTGTTTTTATTTGGTCTTCCTGTGAGATATTAGTCTCTACAACTCATCTCAGATTAATAACGGTTGATATATTTTAGTTTGGTTTTTTTTGTTTGTGAGAAAATCTACAGCAGCATGCCTCCAACATATTTACTTTCACAGTTTTAATTTGCTCTGCTCTTTCGGTAATCCCCTAACAACACTCTGCTTGTTGCTAAAATATGGTATTCTGTGAGTAAAATGGCAGGTTTATCCCCCCCCAACACATGACTGTCTTCCAGGAAAGCCTGTGAAGCACTTTGTCCAGCCTGTCTGCAGAAGAAATACAACAACACACACAAAAAAAAAAACGGGAACACAACAAAACACAGTCACATATGTAAGTTTTTGAACCTGATTTGCATGAAAGATAATATTTAGGGATCAGTGTGATTTTTTACCAGAGAAGTAAACATCAGGATCCCTCCTGCATCACAACGTTTAATGTAACGCATTTGACAGCTTTAAAATATTATTTTCTATAAGTTTCTATTCTACTCATTTAAAAAATAAATAGATAGCACTTTTAATAACATCCCTTTGACTTGAAATTATTCTAAAATATAAATAAATACATCTAAAATAACAGAAATAAAAATATTATTTCCCAGCTTATATTTTTGGGGGGCAAGTTAGATATTTTTATTTTCGTAGTTTTGCAGGTTTGGTCCTCCATACCCTGAGATTTTGTCTGATTATCTGTTTTGTTTGTGTCACCTGTAGCTTCACTTTGCATTTTCTTCTTTGTCTCCATTTACATTTTTTTTTTTGATTAACTGTTTACATAAATAAACTGGTTAAAGAAACATGGAGATGTTTTGACTTTAATCTACATATTGGTTATTTTTTTTAAACTCTCAGCTTGTTTTTCATTGTAATCTTTACCATAATCTGAACCTCTGACTTCTAATCTTCAACCGTGACCTCGGTCAGAAGCTAAATTACAAACTTCCTTCGCACTTCCTGTTTCTATAAATACTTCCAGGTGGTTGAAGACAGACATCCCCCTCCCGTCTAACACAGACACACAAACAAGACAAAAAAAAAACAAAAGAAAAACAAACATACAGTTCACCTTAAAGTTATTTCCTTAATCCTCAGCTCCAGACAGTCGTCTCTTCTCCAAATTCCTGCCCTGGGTGATCTCCTTCTGGGCTTGTCGCCTCCTTCAGTAGTGGGACACACTACCAGCTGCTTCTCTATTATCTTCATTTTCAGGGAAACACACAAGCGAATAAAAAAAAACCCCAAATCTTTAGAGAATGCAACATCTATTTTAAACTCTGACCTAACAGACTAAAAAAGAGGGAGATACACGACTAACTGAGAAGAAATTTGAATCATTTTCAGTACAATTTTGCAATCATTAAATGATCTCAAGAAGAATAAAAAACTATTTTCTTATTTATAAATTATTATAAAATTACACACACAAAATCTAAATAAAAAAATGAATTCAGAAATTTTTTTTTAATTTTAAAACAGTATATAGTTATAATAATGAGTATTTTTCTTCTTAATATTATATACTAATAGTAATTTTTATAGTATATTTTTATGGATTTATTAATTTATTATACCTTCTGAGACTAAATTATCAAACTTTGACGTGCTTATTTTAGATGATTTTGTGACCACTGAAATGAGCGAACAAACAAGTATTTGGGTAAAGTTCTGAGACTTTCTCCTGCAGGAACTTCTCGTCTGCTCGATGCTGACGTTCAGGACACACACAGACTCACACTAAAGATGAGATGTGAAACCAGCAAGCTGTGAATCTATTGTTGTAATTTCCAGCAGCGAGAGGTCAGATTTACTGTGAGCCTCGAGGCTTCATATCACTGAACACTGCATCATCTTCAGTCCATTTGATGTGATTGTGTCCATATGATACGGTCTTTTTGTCAGCGCTATCTGCATGAAAATTGTTGTTTTGGTTTTTGCTGCTGGATTGATCCACTTTATTCCACGCTAGAGTTATACTGTTTAACAATATATATATAAACTTCGAAAGTAGTCACTTTAGAAGTTTATAGCGCAGATATCATAACTTAACTTTCATGTAGTGAATAAACTCACAAGGCATGCAGGCCAGTTGTCACATTAGGCTTCTTATTTGTCTGATTAAACATTTTCAAAAGATTTTTTTTTAATGTAGCAACCTTCACTGGACTCTTTATTAGGTACAGCTTGCATCTGCTGCCTTCAGGACTACATTAATCCTTCATAGCACAGATTAAACAAGGTCAACAAGGTTCTTGTTGACAGATTTGTTGGCTGCAAATCCATGATGAGGATCTCCCGTTCCGCCATATCTCAAAGGTGCTTTATTGGGCCGAGAACCGAAAGAAACCAGTATGAGATGATCTCAGCTTTGTTACATGGTGTGTTATCCTGCTGGAGGCTGCCACAGAAGATGGTACACTGAGGTCATAAAGGGATGGACATGATCTGTAGTGACTGTGTTCATAAGTGTGTCAAGAAAATATGCCCTTCACTATTAGACCACCAACAGCTAGAATTGTAAATACACCAAATTCAAACCGTACCATCTGAATGTCTTAGCAGAAATCGAGACTTTTTGGACAATATTTTAAGGATGTTCTGTTGTCCAATTTATGGATCTCGTGCCAATTTTAGCCACAGTCTCCTGTTCTTCGCTAACAGGTTTTTCCAGCAGGTCTTCTGCAGCTGTAAGCCATCTGCTTGTCCAGAAATGCTCTTCTGCATACCTTGATTTTAACAGCTGATTATTTGAATTAATCTTGCACCTGACGTCAACAAGGTAATTTCACAGAGAGAACTGCCATTCTAGATATTTTGTCTCTTTTGAATGATTCTCTGTAAATCGTAGAGATGGCTGTATAGTTGTTTCTGAGATACTCACACAAAACATGCTGAAATCAAAGCCACTTAAATGACCTTTCTTTCCTATTTTGATGCTCAGAAGTTCTTCTTGGTTACTATTAGCAGTAAAAGTAAAAAAAAAAAGCAGGTATTCATGTGGACATTCTTCTGCCTGAATGACTGAATTTAACAGAAACATATGTAAAGAGAATAATACCGACACTTCGATAACATGCAATGAAACTCGATTTCTTTTTGCACCCTCATGATGAAACCAGCTTTGTTAAGATGGAGCAGACAGAGCCTCACTTTTGAAGTAAGTTTGAAAAGTAAAAAAAATAGACAAACAGCACATCAATAGAGCGAGTTCAGCACACTGAAGTAAATACAAACAGAATGAATGTGTAGTTCACAGCAGGTGGTTCGCTGTTTCTCCTCTTTTTTCCTACAGGCATAAGAAAGTGTATGGTTAAGTGTGTGTGTGTGTGTGTGTGCGTGTGTGCGTGTGTTCTTCCAATGCATTACTTTCCCTATGTGTTAGCATCAACGCCCATCCTTGCATGTAAGGCTCCGGTGTGTGTGTTCATACTTCATCCTCTCAGGCGCTGAGGTATGTGTGTTTGCGTATGTGCCTGTGTGTTTGTGTAGTATGGATTGGGTCAGTGCAACCAGGCATGTTTTCAAACACAAGCTACAAGACAGATCAGGGTTCCTACACAGGTCTGTCAAGTGTGGAAATGTATGAAAAATAAAAAAAAAACAAAACTGGTTCTATCTCAGGCTTGATAGGTTTGGATATTTCACAGAAACGGTTCAAAAACCGGGTGAAAGGACGACAGCTTTTACTGCGATTTGCTCTTTCAAACATGCTTGTGGTCATCAGGGTTGCTTTCTCTAGTAGTTATTCTTAATTTTGGCGTGAGATAAAGAGGATTACTTGGAGCAAACAACACCTCTACATGCAGGTTCTTCAGGTTTGTCTAAGAAGCTGCCAAAACATCACAGGTAGCTTGATATTGAGCCTCTCTTTTTTTTTTTGGGTACCGACCAAAATGTGTTGACAGGAACAAACACTGGAAGCTGGCATCAAATGCTGGACTGGTTTTGGTTCTTTTCTCAAGTGAGAAAATGGTTTTGTGGTATAAACATAATTATATTTGTAAGACGATAAAAAAAAAAAGGTTTTGTATCCTTATTTTGAGAAAAAACAACTGAATGTGATGATGCTAATGATGTGAATTAATTACTTCAACCACTTAAGCATAGATTTTAGAGCTAAGACATATTTTATTTATAAGACTGGGAATTATTAATTATAGTATTATAATATATAATATATTGTAAAGTGTATATAAATTACAGTATAGAAAAACAATATGTTCAATGTGGTGCTCAGAAGGATTTGTATTTGTGTTTGTACCAAAAGAGTATATACGTCAATGACTGATACATTTTGATGAAATTGATAGTATTAAGAATAAAAATAAAAAGACTAAGAAATCCTTTATTTAAAAAGTAAGTACGTTTGTAAGAATGCTTTAATCTAAATGCCCCCCTTTGAGTAAGCACTTGGCAACAGTGGGAAAGAAAAACTCCCTTTTCATAGGAGAAAACCGCTGGAATAACCATGTTCAGGGAGGGACGGACATGTTTCGTGACCGGTTTGGGGGGAGGGAAGGTAGACTAGACATGAGACCCGTATTTGAAATTCAATTCAATTCAATTCAATTCAATTTTATTTATATAGCGCCAGATCACAACAACAGTTGCCTCAAGGCGCTTTGAACAGGTTGTGTCGTAACATGAAATAGCTGCAAAAGTTGAGCAATTAAATAAAACACATTTACTTTGGAGGGATAACTTCCAAACTCAATAAATCTTATTATCCGAGGAGCCTCACAAGGAAAATAATCATCAAAATATAATTTTACAGCATATTGTGGTAAAAGAAGATGAAAGCGCCTCCCTTTTACCGTTAAACGGGAGTTTTTCCTTGCCACTGTCGCCAACAGGTCATTCATACAGTGTTGTCTGGTTGTTGGAGTTTTCTCTCATATATTACAATATAAAAAACCTTGAGGTTATTGTTTTAAATTGGTGCTATATTATAAAAATTGAATTGAAAGAAAAAGGACAAGACCGATATGAAGAAACAGAGAAAGACTAACAGGGGGGACCCAAAAAAACAAGTGGAAAAATAGAAGTATAGAACTGTCCATTATAATTTTTTCTGTGCTCAAGATTGTATTTTCAAATTGCTTGTTTAGTCGCAGACGTAATTCAAAATTAAAAGATATTTGATTTGGTATCACAGGAAAAAAGTAACAGTGTCCCATTTGGAGGTTCTGGAAACATATTTAAATGATGCATCTGTCATGAGAAGAGCTAGCTCTTCATTTTAGCTGTAAAATAGAATCCGCAGAGCTGAAAACAAATGTCAGACACAAGGTAAAGCAAATGATTAAAAATTTGCCTGTGATAAAACTTCTGTGAGTCTGCCTTCTGCAACAGCGAATGAACCACAAAGCTTCCATCTTCAAAGCTGACAGGAAGTGACGGTTTGATTCATGTGCTTCGTCTGAAGTATCACTTTAACACATTTCCCACTAGTTTTGTTGCCTTTTCTCCCTTTTTCCTGAATAGGACAGCCATGTTGGAAGTCTTTCACTCCTTCCACCATCTGCTGTCACCAGAAGCTCTAAAATCTTTGTGTCCGCTCGCTCTGGAAGAACAGCGCCCTCCTCCTGTTTCGTGCCATAAAGCAGTCCAGCAGGTTTCCCTCCAAAACTGAACAGGTGGCTCACAGTGAAAAATGTAGCGTAGAGACTGTTGGACAAGCTGACAGTTTTATCATAATGTTCTTATTTAAATTCTAATGTACCAAAATGTATTCATAAATGGCTGATTACTATTAAAATATACAGAGCGCAGTTAATGTGGCTTCTAATTTCAGGTAGGGGCAGAGTGGATTTGGCCCCAGTGTAGCAGCTTAAATACTGCAAAAACACTTCAAAGTGTTCCCATAGAGTTGCATTGAGCAGTGTGTGTTTGAGAGCAGAGGGGGACTTTAGCACACCAGATGGACTCTGTCACGCTCCGGCTCGAGGCCTATCTGCCGGCCTCAGAATTTCATTAGTAGCTTGGCCCCGGTCGCAAGTTTGAAGAGCATAAGAGGTTCGATCAAAGGATTAGCAGCACATCTGAAGCAACAAATGGTCCACTTTTTTCCTTCTTCTTCTTTTTTTTTCCCCCTTTTTGCGCACTCCCACCTCCACAAAGTGCTTAGACCTGGCCAAAATGTAGGAGAGGGGGTACGAGTGTGTGGCAATAAAGAGAGGGACTGGGGTCTCTTTGTTTAGAGAAAAATGTCTGAATCCAGTCAGAGTGACAAAGAATAACAAAACCTGGGTGCTAATGTGTTCTTAAATGACAAAAATTGCTTCATAGACAGTACTAGCTGATTCATATTTAGCTTTAAGTCAATAATTTGATATAAAATGCAATAGTGTTTTCCACAGGATTATGTATCTGTGGCAGAAGTGAGGCTTGTGTGTACATGAAAGGTGGCACCCATATACTTTCTCAAGGAAATTATCAAGCATATTATTTATGTAGACTTCAACAAGTTCCTTATTTGATTGACAAACAATAGCTTCACCATTATGAACTGAACCAGCTAATAGTAAACTGATCACGTTGTCTCAAAGCATTGACAGTACACAAAGAGGAGGTGGTCCTTCTGATATCAGCAGCTGGTTTGTGAACCTGTTTAAAGCCTGGAGTTTAGCATTAACACCATTGAAACTGCATCTGGTGCAGTGTGGAGGTTTGGATCCTTCTGTGAAGCTGCATGCAGACTCTACATTCTGACACGGCTAACGGTCATAGATTATAAAATTACTTATGACCTGAATCTGACTGATAAACTGATTCCAACAACATTTATAATAGAGTGATGGATCCAAATTTGCGCAAATAATTATCAGAAATATATGGTCGAGGTAAGGAGAGATGTACAACAATGAGTTTCCATCTAAAACAAACCCACGATGGAGGCTCTGTCATGGTTTGTGGCTCCATTTCAGCCAGTTCTGTGGAGATCTTGTCAAAATTTATGGAATTATGAAAGCAGAAATGTATAATCAGAAACCATCTGGACAACATCTGATTGCCAAGAGCTTCATTTGTCAGCATGACAATGATACCAAACACACTGCCAGTGTAGTAAAATCATACCTGGATAGAAAAGCACACAGTGGAGCACTATCAGTCATGGATTGGCCTCCCCAGAGCCCGGCTTAGCACTCAGCTGGCTATATTGGTTGCCCTAATTATTCAACAGGTATTATAAAATGGTTTAATTCTGCTGTGAATTTGGACATTTTAACATGGGTGTATATGGAGATTGACTCTGCTTTGGAGCCAGCCTCAGGTAGTGACTAAAGGGAACTGCAGTTGTTGAGCATAGCCACGTTTACTTTTCAGCCCCAGAAGCTGTCGTTTGATTCAAATCAGCCAACTTATCTCAGGTCGAACAACACAAGCACACTTCCTTGAGTTTGTTGAGCTGCTTGAATGCACCGTTAGGTAACAGCATGCCCTGTATATATATATTTATTTTTTCTACTTCCCTCCTCCTTCTCTGTTTGATCAATGAATTCAATTACAGCCATGTCCTGAGGTTCCTCTCGCCATGGCACTCTCTCGTCTTCTTTTCCTTCCCCTCTCTCTCTCTCTCTCTCCTTTCTGATGATGCATCACATGAGCCACACCTGACACCTCCACCACCACCTCCCTAAAAATCTCTCTAATAAATAAGAGGGGCATGGTCAGAGCACTCAGGCTTTCTGTTCTTCTCTCTCTCTGTCTTCAAACTCTCCCTTCCTAACAGCTCCAGTGCTCAGCCTACGTCTGATTCCTCTCCGCAAGGGTAGCCTCTAATAGATTCCCCCAACTCCCATGTATTATTAATGCTTACTGCTCTCCAAGGTGGCAGTGACAAATAGGGAGCAAAATTCACTGACTAGCGGTGAATGTACTTTTTAGTCATGCTTGAGCTTCCCCTAGTCCATACTGCTGCCAGTTGGAAGATTTCTCTCTTCTCTTCCTCTCCCGCTCGCTCTTCATCTTTCTTCCCCTCTAACTTTTCATCCTGGCTGTGAAGGAGCGCAGAGATGCTGACCACAGGACTTAAAAGCACTGGCTTTAAAGAAAAGAAAAAGGAAACTGGTGTAATATAGAAGAGGGTATTTTTTTTTTTTCATTTTGTTTTTTTGAGATGCCAAGACTTCATGAGCCAAGGCTGTATTTAGCTACTGATGTCTTTGTTAACAGCGTCCTCTTCCTAATTTTCAGGTTTTTTCCAGGTAGGACAAGCTCTGAAAAGAAAAAGAAAAAATCCTCCCCCCAAATAAACAAGTTGATTTTTCATTATTCTTTATTAATCTAATTAAAACTTCTAATTGTCTTAGCAAATACATGAAAATTCAGACTTGCTGAATAATCTTTTTCTTAGTTTGCAACTTAAAGCCTCAAAACAATCTGTAGGATTTATAAGTTTATCTGTTTTTAATTAGCTTTTGGCATTTATGTTGCATATTAATTAATGTCCCAGGCTAGCTGAACTGCAAGCACATTTTGTTTTGCAACAACATTGGAAAATACAGTTCTGTGGAAAAATATTTGCCCCGTCCAAGATTTGTTGCCACGCTAAGTTTTAGTATTATACAAACATTGAGAAAGATGATTTCATTTATTAAGTTAAAAGTGTTATCCAAACCTACCTGTGTGAAAAATAATTCTTCCTAAATTGCCTGTGCCACTCATGGCAGCAAAAGCTCAGCCACATTTATGGTTACCAGAATAAACACCTGTTTAAGGTCACACCAAAGCATTTCAGTCCGATGTAAATCCAGACTTTGCAAAAAGACTTTTGGTCAAATAGAAGTTTATGGGAAAACATATCACCCTGGTGGTTTATGGAAGGTATTCATTTAAAATGAATAAAATATTAAACCTTTATTGACCATGGGCCCATCTTACAAGCACTCTTTAAAAGATTGTAACTCCATCATCCTTTAAGCTAGAGCAAAAATGCAAACAGTTTCAGAAAGAAGAGAAGCTGCCGTTTACAGCGATATTTGGTTTATTATGGTAGCACAAAGCGTTTACACGCTACTGCTGTCTGAACACAGAAGGAAAACTCAATGTGCGTTTTGGACTATTGTAACTCATGGACCATTTGAGCTAGAGAAAAATTCCCCCGGTCACTGAAAGAAGAGAGGCTGAGCTTTACAGGGGTATTTGGTGTATTATGGCAGCACACACCGTTTGCATGCTACTGCTGTCTGAAAAAAACAAGTCAACTTACCATGTGTGCTTCGCACTAACGTAACTCCTCGACCATTTGAGCTAGAGAGGCGATTCAAACGATTACTGAAAGACGACAAGACGAGCTTTACCAAACTTTATGGCGCATCACGTAAAAAGCAGGAGCAACAACGGTCTGATCACATGTAAAAACTGATGATGCACGGAGCAGAGACGGAGGTGTGGAGAAGTGGCAATGCCCTAAAAAAGGCCTGGAGATTTAATAAACTGAGTGGCCTAGGCTAAAAAACTTTTTTGTAGGTATTTAGTATAGTTCATATTTAAAGTAGATGTTGTGTTACATTTTGTTCCGTTTGAATATCAGTTTCCACTTAACTATAAATCTGAAAAAAACACTCTGTCTTTATTGTTTTTCACTTTAAACTGTTGTTTAATTTTCATAAGAACACAATAATGTAAAAAGACTGCCAGATATTTAAAGTTGAGGTTATTCTGATAAAAGGGGCAAAATAATTCACTTATAGTATGATTTCTGGCCCTTTTACAGCCAAAATTACAAAAACAAAAAGTCCAGGCGTCCTAAATGATGCTTGGTCAATAAAGGGTTTTTTAATATCATTTAGTAAACTATGCCAGTGGCCCCCAACCTCCGGGCCACAGACCAGTACCAGTCTGTGAGCCGTTTAGTACCGGGCCGTGAGAGTTGAGGCTCGGGTGTGAAATTTATGGTTTTCAGGGTTTTTATCGTTAACTCAGTCTACAACACGATCTTTTCCCGTCTTGTAGTTGTGTCTTATTTTGAAAGAAATCTTTACGGGTTACCATAGCAACCACAGAGCATTAAGCGGCAGAGAGGAGGATGTTACTCTCAATGTTGTTGGTGCATTTTCAGGAGGACTCTGCTAATAAAGTTACACAATTACGCAGTGAATTCACATTTATTAATGTATTTACAAAATAATCACAGTCTTGGTCGTATCGTTTTATTTTATTTTATTTATCCGCAACACCTTAAAGGCCAGTGCGTGAAAATATTGCCTGACATTGATATGCACATCGGCTGACCCCTTATGAATGACAAGCCAATGAGCTTGAAGTTTCACAGTCAGATCTTCCTCTCGGCTTATCACATCTGTTTTCAAATACCAAAAGCTCATGGAGGCTTCAAAACAGAAGACATTTATCCCCAAACCAACGAGTGAAGTCACAGTAGTAATGTCCATCTTTTATACTGCCAATGCTTTTAACTGAAATTATTATCATTTTTTAAAATCCAACCAGGCACATTATCTATTAAAAAAGGAAAAGTAACTCTGGTACTGAGATAGAATTATGAGTCATCCTCACAGAAATGGAAGAGGATACCATGGTGATGATCCAATCAGCAAGGAGCATGTAGATGGTGATGAAAAGGGGTCCAACCACAGAACCTACACTCAACCATAGCCCACCATGGTTGACTGGGGCAGAGGTGGGAGAGGAGCCACCTATGGTGTGTTTGTTGCAGTACCTGTGAGGCTAAGATAGTTGGACAGATGTGAAAGAAGGATGGCGCGAGAAACGTTGGTAAAGGCTGCAGAAAGGTCCTGGAGGATTAGGATGCTGTTGTGTCCAGAGTCAGCGGCAATGAGAAGATCATTAGTGATTTTGAGAAGAGTCGACTCAGTGCTCAGTTTTAGTCACAGCAGACTATGCACATTTTCAGAAAGTAGAAGACGCTAATTCAGAAAAAGTCTTCTACATTTTGGTATAGGAGTTTTTCTTTTTCCTTATCTGCACAATGCATTCATGCATTTTTGTCATCGTGTTTAGATTATTGTAATGCCCTGTTTACCAGCTTGGCTAAATCATCTCTTTTTCGCCTCCAAAATGCTGCAGCCAGGCTACTAACACGTTCTAGCAGGCACGCTCACATTACTCCTATTCTTATTTTAACATACAGAGCATTAAATGGCCAGGCCGCAGATTATTTTTTTCTAAGCTTTATACAAAACACACTGCTGCTCGTTGTCTCCGCTCAGAGACTCAGAGTCTGTTGGTCGTTCCCCATACACGTCTGAAGACCAAAGTGGGCGGAGCTTTTCAGTCTGTGGCACCAAGGCTGTGGAACAGTTTACCACCACAACTACGTTTGGCTAACGCTGTGGAATCCTTTAAAAAGCAGTTAGAAACTTATCTCTTTAAACAAGCCTTCTGTTGATCAACACATTTTAAAATTTTACATCTTTATTTACTTTTATTTTTTTATATTGTGCGTATTGTCTATTCTGTGATTTAATATCTGTTTATTTTAATCTCTGTGTACAGCGCTTTGTGACGGCATGTCTATAAAAAAGCGCTTAATAAATAAACTTTACTTACAAGTAATAAATATATATATAGGAGTACACATTACGCCAACCATAGATTACTACTGTTGATCTGGTGGATTTTAAGAATTACAGCAGCAGATATCATTGACCTTTTGCATGAAAACCTTCCCCCCACATGTAAAATCCACAACCTTCAAGCTAGATGACACATGGCAACAGCTACTTGACATTGCGGTTATTGTTTGTGTCTTCTACCTCATAAATGTTAAACTATGATTTTGGCAGCGTCAAAGTGAATTAGCAATAAAACGTCATAATAATAAATGCTCACGAGTCGACAAAGCTGCACAGGTGCCCACATCAGTGTGTATGCAAGCTACAGCTAATAAAGGATGATATTTTAGGATGAAGGTTAGTGAAAGTCAACTTGATTGTTTCCTGTCTTTAATGGGTAGAGAGGTGCTTCCTTTTGAATGTGAACTTGCATCTCCAGTTATGTATTGTTCATGTCAGTAGCATCACCTAATCCTGTGATGGATATAAGTACTTATATGCTATCATTTCTGGTAAAGGGCAGCATGCACAGACTCCATTTACAAGCTCTCCAGTTCACATCCAGCCTCGAGGGACAGCATCTACAGAGGTTAACCCAGATTTGTTTGTCTCTCTGGGTCTTCACCCTTTCCCTGATCCCTCTACCTGGATCTGACAGAAATAGGAGCAGCAAAACAACAAAGCATTTGCCCTCTGAGAAAGTACTCCGCTCACAACAAATCACACATCACTTAACCTGTCGGGCCTTTTCCAGCAACGAGATGTGCCTACCTGGAAGTGGTCGCCCGAGTCGCCTTTTTGCATTTTCACCAAAGCATATGTCCTCCTGTCAACACCTTTATCCAGAGTGCCTCCGAGTGCTGTGAGCAGCCATCACCTGTTGAGCTACACAGCAAATGTTGCCTATTTCTAATGATAGAATGGAGAAATCTAGGCACTGCTGAGACACTGATATTGACTGATATAGTTTATTAAACACTTCTCATCTACAGACATTTTCTTCTTGAGCAGTCAGACATCTCTTCATGTCTGACACATCTGACAAAACAGCTTTTAATGTGTTCATTTAATGCATTAGCATTAAATTAGCATGCTCCACACCCTTCTTGAAGTCCTCTTAACTTAAAGCTAGACTTCTTTCAGCTTTCCTACGATTAGAGAGCTTTCCCAGTCACGTATCCACAGCTTGATTTACTATTTCAACCATTCAACCCAAGGAGTTATCAACTGCTTCCCTAACAGCTGTTCATTATGCTTACTGGACAAGCTTAAATGTTTATGTTTAGCTGTGAACTGTACTTGTTTATATGTGAAAGGGGTAGGCAATTAATTTTCCCAAGGGGCCACGTGAGAAACTGGGACTGTTGTGGAGGGCCTTACTAAAAAGCTGACCTCAGTTTTGCCCCGTATTGATTTTATTTGTTAATAAGCTTATTGGTGCCTTATTGGTGCCTCCGCAACAGTCCCAGTTGTTCATGTGCGCTCTTAGGAACAGCCACCCCGATCAGCTTTGTTTACTTTTCAGGTAATATCCATCCATCCATCCATTCGCTTCCGCTTATCCTTTTCAGGGTCGCGGGGAGTGCTGGAGCCTATCCCAGCTGTCACAGGGCGAGAGGCGGGGTACACCCTGGCCAGGTCGCCAGTCTGTCGCAGGGCTAACACACAGAGACGAAGACACCCTTTCGCTCTCACATTCACTCCCGCATTCACACCTATGGGCAATTTGGATTGATCAATTAACCTATCCCCACAAAGGGCAGCACGGTGGCGTGGTGGTTAGCACTGCTGCCGCACAGCAAGAAGGTCCTGGGTTCACCATCAGACCATCAGGCCGGGGTCTTTCTGTGTGGAGTTTGCATGTTCTCCTCGTGTTTGCGTGGGTTCTCTCTGGGTACTCCGGCTTCCTCCCACAGTCCAAAGACATGCACTTTGTGGGAATAGGTTTTCAGGTAGCAGTTTTTAACTAATTTATTATCCATTGTTAACAGGTTAATGTGTTGATCCAAACCATGCATATTTATACTATCAGCAAAAAGTTTCTTTAGTTTTTCTATACTATTTGCTAGCGGTTTCTACATGTTATCTACCTTTTTTTTAGTTATTTATTCCCTACATTTAGCTAACAGTTTAACATTCCCATTTAACTTAACCATACTGTTGGCTAAGTACATTTCTGTGCTATTGCCTGTCAATATCACTATGTTATAAGTGCATGAATCTTAAGATATTGACATTTTAGTCCATTGGAAGTTTTTTGCTAGTCAACATGATGATGTCATAATACGTGACATAGATAAGGACCTTTAGGGACCTAAGATGTACAGTGTTGTGCATATGTTTTGCGCTACCCCACATTTCTTTCTCAGTGGTCTTAAATAATAGTTTTCCAGGCTTTCTGGAGGTCATTCAAAGTTCTTCTTTTTTGAATGTTTGCTGCTTTTTCACTCATTTTCATCCAGTCCTTGTACCTCACAATTTTCAGAGGAATGTCTTTTATTTGTTAATCCACTTAACACTCACCTATGAATCATTCATGCATAAAAAAGAACCAGTTTTGTCCACAAGAGACAACTTAGCAAAGAACCAATTTTGAATTGTACCGATAGGCACTATAGTACTAGCAGCCAATCATAAAAACACATTATTTGTTCCAATTTCTTTAGATGAATCTATTTAAAATACCAAAGACAACACAGTTTGACAGACATCAAATAGTGTTTTTGTGCTAACAAGGTGCTTCCCAGAGAGCTATTAGCCAAAACATGGTGTACAATGTGTCTTTAAAAAAATCAGAAACCTGACAAGTGGAGGACAAAAGTAGAAGAGTCAGGCATAAAAAGCTACCTATAGAAGATAAGCAGTATGTGAAAGTCATCCCTAACACGCTGCCAATGCAGTAAAATCATACCTGGATAGACAAACACTCAGTGGAACACTATCAGCCATGGATTGGCCTCCCCAGAGCCCAGCGTACATTGAATTGTATTAACTCTGTTTTTGCCTTATGTACTGTATTTTCATGCATATTAACATCAAAATGATCTTTAACATTTGACTTTGCCTTTATCATCACAGTTGGGGTTGTTTTGTTTTCATTTAGCTGGATTTAGCTGGTTTTGGCCTCTAGCAGGGAATAAGTCGAAGAATCGGACAGGAACATGAAAAAAACAAACTACTCTGAAAAATTCAACAGAACCTTTGTTCACAGCATATTATAATAGTGTAAAAGGTCTGTAAATCTAATATGAACCTGCTAATATGCATTTGATCAAAGGTGTAACGTGAGTGCTCCTCCCCTGACTCTGTCAAGACTTTGCAGGTTGGCACTTCGGTTCAGCTCAAATAAGTAATTGCAGCGGCGGGTCAAACCTTTTCAGCGCTCTCTTGTCTCAGAGAACCCCCCCCCCAACGCTCCCCCTCCCTCGTCTCCGTCTTCATTCACCAGTAGCACGATGCACAAGAACCCACTCTACAGCTGTTCCCCTGTTGATCAATTAAAAACATGCTTTGGTGAAATAATTAGCTGACATTTGCTCCTACTTAACAGATGTTTCTGCGGATTCTGACTGTAAAAAAAGTGCAGAGGTGGAGGATAGGGTGTGTGCGCGATGCTCGGTGATGTGTGTGTCACGTTCGGGCGAGGGGAGGAGGGCATTTGCACATTTCCTGCACACACACACACACAGAAAGAAGGTTCTTCTGCTTGCTTTTCTAACTTGTGTACATCTTTTAATGCAATTATGAGAGGTGGGCCCTTCGCTGAAATGATTTGAATACTAATTTGAGCGCTGATCATCATAGTTAACCATCGTTTACATAATTACCCCGCAATTAGCATCACATTACAGCAATATTATTGGCATTAGGCAATTAATTAAGCTCAAATATGGACCGCTGCATTGCATTGTCGCTGTGTTCGTCTGCACTCCCGTGTTTTTCTTTTGTTTTGTTTTTTTCTCTCATTTTGTTGTTGTTGTTTTGAACCAAACCAAATCCAATGCTCCTGCGCTTCGATTTCCCAAACAAGTATTTTCACTTGGCTACTTTTGGCTGCCTTTGAAGGCTCTCCTGGAGTTGGAATATTGATTTGGATCCCACTTAGAAAACAAACAGTATATACAGTGTGTGTTTCGTGAGAGGAAGACTCGAGTCCTAATCACAGTATATCCCACGCCACAGCCTCTTTTCTCCCCCCCACCACCACTTTTTCTTATCATCATCTTTAATCAAATAAATGTACTCCCCACCCCCCCACCCCACCTTGTCCTCTGCATGACATCTTCAGCAGTGAGATGAAATTCTCCCTCACACGCAGGGGGAGGTGGAGGAGGGAGGCGCAGCTTC
>VUQR01019337.1:18742-31818 GCA_015108515.1 Hemichromis elongatus
TTTTTAAAAAAAAAAAAAAAAAAAGAAAAGAAAAAAAACAGGAAAAAAAGCAGAAGGATGTCAGCACAGGGCGAAGCAGGTGCAAAAGGTTTAACCGTTGCCAGCCGAAACGCCAGGCCAACTCTGGCAGCTAATCCCCGAGGTATTTAATGAACTTTTTCTCTTTAACCGCCTCCGCTAATACTCACAGGCCGTGCTCTTACACGTAGCGAGAGCAGTGGAAGCCAACGATGATAACAGTTTTTTTTTTCATACCTGTAATAGAGGTTTTAAAGGGTTGGTCCTCTTATTCGGAAGAGGAACGATTTAAATTTCTCTTGAACCTCAGGCTTTTCTGCTTGTGTGAGAAAGGCGAGGAAAAAGAAACATTCAAATGTAAAGAGTGTCTAGTTGTTATTATGATTATTGAGAGGTGGATTGCTTAAACCGTTTTGGGAAATCCAACTGCATATGTTAGTTTCAGTGACGCCTCCAGTGCTGGATATATTTGAGCTTCCCCTAACCCTTCTTCTTCTTCTTCTTCATCTTCATTTTTTTTCTTTTTTTTCCTCATGATTTTTATCTTTCGCCTTGTCTGATTTATTAGCGCCCTTCCACACACCACAAACGCCAAAAGGAAGGATCTCACGAGTGCGGTTAACTGTCAGAACAATTGGGAGCGCTGGAAAAATAAATAAATAAAGCGAAAATTACCTTACTGCCTATGATTCCAGAGGTTTTACTGAAATATTAAGCGAACAGGCAGGCAGGAATGAAGGCTAAAAAAAAAGAAAAGCACTTGAAATATCCCTGGGCTATTTCTTTTGCTCCAGACATACAGAAACAAAATGAACTCCCCAAGTTCAGGTTGAGGCTCAGCTTTGCCCTCAGGTTCTACAACTGAAAGTACGTGTTCGTGTTTTTGTGCGAGTTGTGAAGAGATTCGGCCTGATTCCTGCCTTATCCCCCCCCCCCCACCACCACCACCTCCTCTCACCTCTCACAAGCACACATGCCTTTTACCCCTTCCTGCATTAAGCGAAGTGACAGGACAATTTGCATTGCTGCTCCTGACTCGACAAAGACTCAAAATCACACACATCCGTCGCAACGAGCGCACAATCAGCGCTTGGTGTCTTCCTCTCACCTTCCACGTGTTTTCTGCCTGACACCGTGAATAAGCAGCGGCGTAATTTACAAAAAAAACAAAAAAAACCAATGTTCAACACATAAAAAATAAAAGAGAGGAAGAGTAGGGGGAAGTGAAATGTTTATGCCCGTTTGTAGCCGTGTGTCACGTCGGGTTTGGATCTGTGCGGTAGAGCCTCGGGGTCAGGTGTTAGGTTCAACACTTGTACACAAATCAGGATGACCTGTACCGCCTCGGGGCTGCGACACCAAACACAGCAAACCGAAAGAGGCAGGGCTAACACACGAAGCCAGGCATTAATAAGCCCAGGATTACAGACAGCTCATCCGACACATAGAGCTCAGATGGGGTTTTTTTTTAACTTCATTTGCAAACACGGTCACAGATAAAAGTTCCACCAGTGTCTCTGATTTTGTGTTTCTTTAACTCCGCATGCTACAGTTTCAGTGTTTCGATATCTTTACATTTCTCTGATGAAGTGCGGAACAATAATGAACCTTCATAAGTTTCAAAGACTTGAATTAATGCAACAAGTCAATATTTACAGTGCAGATTATTCTTCTTATTCTTTGTAAAAAAATGATCAGATTAACACAGAAGTTTCCTGCTATGGACCCAGAATATTAATTTCATATCATTCTAATGAAAATTTTAAAAAAATATTTGGTGTGACCTCTTTTTTTCTTCAAAACAGCCTAAACTCTCTCAGGCAAACTTTCTTGTTGTTTCTTTACGTCTTCAGGATCCCATGACTTACAAAGGCTTATAACAAAGTGCTCTTTTTGTTGTAGTGTTTCGCTTTTAAAAAGTCTGAAGCTCTAAGTTTCAAGTCATGCTGTTTTTAAAAATGTACTGCATGTGATGCTGCAGTGTGCTGCTACTGATGTTCTTCTGCATCACCAACAGTTAATGGTAATGATGGAGTTGTGCAATAAGTTTTAACCACTAAAAGTTTTTGATTGTTTCATAGTTCAATAGTTTTATTTACACAGCGCCAAATCACAACAATAGCCTAAAGGTACTTTATATTAAAAGGTAAAGACCCAACTATAATGGAGCAAAAACAAAGACAACCAAACAACCTCCTTTAGCGACAGCGGTAAAGACAAACTCAGTTAGTGGGGATAGGTTGATTGACCAATCTAAATTGCCCATAGGTGTGAATGTGGGAGTGAATGTGAGTGCGAATGGTTGTCTGTCTCTGTGTGTTAGCCCTGCAACAGACCGGCGACCTGTCCACGGTGTCCCCCACCTCTCGCACTATGACAGCTGGGATAGGTTCCAGCATCCCCCACGAGCCTGAAAACGATAAGCGCAAGCGAATGAATGGATGAATGGAGCTTGTAAATACAACCTCACATTTAATTGAAACATAGTCAATCAATACTAGGATACGCTGACAATCTACATTAGCCTCTGATGAAGTAAAGTGGTCTGTAGGTGGGTCATCTGAGCAGTTTCTCCACACAGTTCTGCAACATACATGTTGCAAACATATGTATGTATTGTTTGCAACATGTATGTCTGCAACATACATGTTGCAAACAACTTCTTTTTATGTTTTACAAACATAAAAAGAAGTTGCAGGAATCAAATATATTGCATAATTTCCACTTAAATGTATTATTGATGTTAAGGACATTTAGGCTGTCTAAGGTATGGGACTATATGATGGTACTAGGACCAGACAGATAAATACAAACTTTTTTAAAGGGCCGCATTGTTTTGTTGTTGCAACTAATGAACTAGACAAGATCAGTAACCAACGATATTGAATTTAAAAAATGTACATGTTAAATGTTGGGAAAACTACGGTGGCCCTGAGAAGCCAAACGGACTGTAACTTAAGAAAACACCAGCAATAAGAAAAATGCTGCAAAAGCTCACAAAACACAACGGAAATAGTAAAAAAGGAAAATGGAAATAGGAACAAACAGATTTCCAAAATCACAAGTGAAGTGTTCCTGGGGAGACAATAACCTGACGGACCAGTTGCAGGAACCAAAACATGCTAGGTAAGTGATACTGATGAGGGATTTTTAGGCTAACACACCTACCTCTCATCTTTTCTGTCCTCACAAAACTGATAGATCCTCGACTTCTGTTAAGCGTCTCCCAGCGCAATTCATATTTTGGTTCCTGCAACTGGTCCGTCAGCTTATTGTCTTCCCAGAAACACTTCCCTTGTGTATTTGGAAATCTGTTTTTTGCTATTTCTGTTTTCTTTTTCCTATTTCCGTTGTGTTTTGTGAGCATTTGCAGCATTTTTTCTTATTGCTGATGTTTTCTTAAGTTGCAGTCCATTTGGCTTCTCAGGGCCACCGTAGAAAACTTTTCATGGTTGTTGTTCTTTGTCTGACACCGAAAACTTTTAAGTTTATGATGAGAAACACAAATGAGCAAGAATTTAGCATCTCAGTTTTTTTTCCTTTTAATCTGATGAGGTTTTCTGTGTTTATATTTACTCAATTATGGTAAGATCTCCAACACTGTTTTACAGCTGCAGACACTTGCATTTGAAACTCTCTCTTGACCTCCTCAGCACTTAATGATGAACCAAAAACATGAAATGTGGATTCATAGGTGATTGTTAAGTGGATTAACAAATAAAAACATTCCTCTGAAAGAGGACAGGTACAAATGTTTGATTAAAAATGAGTGAAAAAGAAACCAGTGGCCAAAGAAAAACTTTGAAAGTCCTTCCGAAAACCTGGAGAACTATAAATCTGTAAATCCCCTTTCCAGATTTTTTATTAACAGTCTCATTCTTTTGCTCACTACCTAAAGCTGGTGGTCACGGTGAAGCTATGAACAATCAGTAAATCGACAGCCTCCCTTTTACATTTAGCTCTGTCTTTACCGCACCTTTACTTGTGAGTAAAATCACTGATCTGGTTATAATACAGTGGTGGTGACCTCCCTAAAACTCTGTTTTATTAGTTACCAGGATGACCTGTGTAACAGCGAAGACACATGAATACATTAAAAAAGTGTAATGTCCATGAATATGAACAATTGGTATTTCATAATTGTTTGAGTGCGGGTTGTTATTGCCATGAATGTATCATTGAGCTCAAATCTTTATTACAGAAAAGAAAGAGCTTGAGCTTCAAAAATAAATTGCAAATTATTGAACTTATAAAGCTGTTCATTGGCTAAAAACCTGAAAAATTAATTTAAATAATCGGTTTCGCTCATACAAAGTTACACTGAAATGGACAAAAGTCTCACATCTGAATGTCACATTCAACCCAACTTGATACGCAGTTAATTCGCACAATGTCACGGTCTCAAACATGGTGAGAGAGAGCTGCGGCTGTATGACGAGGTCCACAGAAATAAAGTAACCGCCAGAAGAAAACGGCGTCAGCGCCTCTCTGGCTGTCCAGCCGTGGCAGATCAATAGACCCGCCAAGCGTCCGACACGCTGCCTCTCCGACGGAGGCTTGCTGGAACGCGAGGCTGGGAATAAGTCGAGGGGTTCGGGGCGCGCCGGTCCATCATGGCGTGTCACAGCGATGAAATGAGTTGTCTCCAGCCACCAGATCGATGGCTGACATAAGAGCGCCGAGCCACTGAGACAGGCGGGAAGGAGGGAGGAAGAAAAGAAAAGGGAGCGGGTTTCCTAAAGTTATTACCTCCACCTCTCTGTCAGAAATCACGGCGTGATGCATTACATGTGTTCCCTGTTGTGTAGTGTGTGTAAGGAGTGCACAAACAGAGGGGAAGGGGATGAAAAATGCACTTTCCGCTCCATTCATCTCCCATATACCACAGCGTTCCCGCGGACAGGCGGGAGTGTCCCGGCATACTTTTGATTGTAAATAGGCATCACTCACAGGGATGTTTCCTTCACCACAGCGGCCAAACTGTGAGATTTAAACTGTGCATCCTGAGCTTGTGCACGTAACGTTCATTCAGAGCCAACAGGATGTAGATCCAGCAACTTAGAATAGAATAGAATAGAATTCAACTTTATTGTCATTGCACATGTCACAGGTACAGAGCAACGAAATGCAGTCAAATTATGACTGCAACTTCAAATTATTATCCCCTTTCATTGCACTTTAAAGTCAAATTCCACTTTGAATGAACACCTTGTGGTAATTGCCAGACTTCTAGGTTAGTTACACCTTTTATTTTGTATAATTTATCAATTTTGCCCAGAAAAACTCACAGATTAAGCCTAAATTCTTCCATAAAAACAAGGAAATGACTGATCAGAGCTCACGCACACACGCGCACACACACTCGCACACTTGAGTGGCCAAAGACAAAGAGAAACTGAAATAACTCTTCGGCGCTAAAGACATCTGAATAACAATCCACCACTTCAGCCTGTGTGCATGTGATGATGAATACTATTTAAATAAGGCCAGGCCACGCCCCTTGAATCATTTGATGACGATTGATCGTGACATGCTAATTTTTCAAGGGTAATTTCTAAAATGCGCCTCACACGTAACGTCTGGACTTATTAATACAAACGACGGGACCCGGTCCCTTCGTCTCCAAACCCCCCCCCCCCCCACATCTTTTGGCATGCGACGTTGTTCGTCTGCTCCTGGCAATAATAAATCACGCCATGACAAGTGCCGCACTCTTAACCTTGATGGACTGAGAATCAACGACCCCCTTCAAATAAAGCCTGATTACGCGATTGGCATCGATCATTGCTCTTGTCTTCTTCAATAAGGACATGCTTATTCCGGCTGTTTTGACCCTGATGTCCCAACCAGAAATAAATAAATGAAACATCCAAGACTTCAATTTAAAGAATCTTTAATTTCTTTAATGTTGGCATGCTGGACAGCTGGGGAAAAAAACTCGCTCTTTGCATAGTTTAATGGGATATTTTTTCTAGTAACCCATTATTAATTGTTCTTTTAATGCTTTAAATGTTTGCATTGATTTTGCTGAGCCTTAGCTACTGGAGTAAAAAATAAACCCACTGAATCAAGACTTTTTACTCAAGTTCATCAAATGGCATCATTGCTATGGATTTGAGCATAGGCTGTATTTAAAAGATGGACATGGCCAATGTATTATCAGTATCATCTTCATCCAAATGTGGACCGGTGTTTTAAAGCCTCGACTTGATATTTATGGCCATTTTGGTCTAGTTTTTTGAATCGGAAAATATAAATTTATACCAGAGCGTGGAGTGTTAATTTGTCAGATAATTCTAACTAGCATTGTTAGCAAATTGTAGAAATAAGCAGAAAGATACTTGCTAATGCATTTTAATGGACGTATAAGTACAGTACTAGAATGTAATTCACCAAAACTCAATAACAGAGCTCTTAAATGGTCCATTAGTACAATTAACATTAGAGCAAGTCGAATTATTTGTCATATATTTGTACTAAAAGGCACAACAGTACAAACACTGTAAACAGACAGGTCCAGTTCAGTGACTCCAATTAGTGACCATTCCCTTTACAATGCAAGCTTCAACCTTTATTTTATCGTTTCTATACAAATAAATAAAGTCACCCCGCACACTTGCTACGAAGGGAAAAAAAAAAGTATTCAGGTTTCTTGTGTGATGTTCTGACACACATAGTATTTGCTAATTAGTGCTACCCAAAGTAACAGACTAATAAAAGTCTAAATCAGGAGCCACATTTACACCTGCTGTCATTCCCACACCCCTAAAATCTAAAAACTTTAAACCTTCATCAACCAGCATTATACAGAAATTCACCCCAGTACGGTTTTTATTAGAGGCAAAATTAAAACCATTTTTTTGCAGGGTGTAAACATGTTTATTTATGCTGTAAATTTGAACATTTTAACATCGAATTCCACATGGATCAACTCATTATTGGGTCTCTAGTGGCCAGTAAAGGAAGTGCAGTTGGAAGAAATAAGAAGCTCCAATTAGGACGTGGAATGGCTTTTTGGGGATTAATTTGCTCATAAAAAAAAATGTAAAAAGTTTGACAATGCTTTTGAAATTAACTTCTGGTTTACAAATGGTCCATAATGTTGCTCACATTTGGCTCATGTAGCAATGCACAATCATTTTATTATGTAAAAATGCCTTGTAATTGTTTTTTTTTAAAGAAATACAAAGGTGAGATGGTGATGCCATGCCATGTCTCATAACAGTTGGTAGAAATCTTGTTTTTTTTTGCGCTGCAACAACAGTGTGTTATTTTTACTTTCATCTCACCCACTCAAGGAGGCCAAGGGGACCCAGGGGTGCTTCCTCAGGTCCGGCGCGTCGACCTGTCTGTCAGTGTTACTCACAGGGGTTTGAATGCAGTGTGACAGGTGCCAATCTGTGGCGCCCCACGATAACGGTGTCTCCCAGCCAGCTCGGCGCTGGGAGGCGACCTCAGCCGCCGCCTGTACAGATGCCAAACATTGGAAGTAGCTCAGGAGCAACAATGGAGTTGTTGCATTTTGGTGAATCCTGAAATGTGACGGCTACATTCTTCATGGTTGATTTATGGGTTCTAGGATGAAGTGATAACATGCTGATGCTTGGATGTTTGGATTTACTATTTTTTGTATGTGTGACATTTACCTTTGCTGTCACATGGTTTATGGATGGCGCTTCACAGTGAGGTGGCCCTTTTTTTGGATTTTCATTGAAAAATAGCATATATATAAAAAGCCTTAATCCAGCAGATACATTGCAGAATCCCACTATATACTCATAGGTACAATTACAACTAACCTATCTAAGCATGGGGAAATAAAAGGACTAACAGTTAAATGTAATGTAGGCCCATGCACGGAAATCATGCACCATTTCTCAAAGGAGATATTTGGCATTTCTGCTCACATCACTGTCTTCCTGTTTACATGAATGAGTATGTGTGTGTTTTTGGTTGGCTGATTGGGGGAAGGTGGGGGTAGTAACAGGTGTCAGGAGTCTTAAATGCACATACACTCAGTAGTACACACCTACACACACTCTACATATTCTGGGAGCGTTCCCACAGTCAGACTGCTCACAAAAATATGCCGAAATTAGAAACAATATCAGCTAACGCAAGCATCGTGCAGGAGGTGCTGCAGCTCTTCGTGACAAACTTTGACCAATTTAAATCTTAGTGTGGCCTCTTATAGTTTCCTATCAATGCTTGCTAGTTATTATTATTAAAACCTTTTATTAAAAAGGTTGCCTCAGTGGGTTATGGGTCTCCAAGTACAAAAGCAAATATATAACATTTAGACCACATAGGAGAGGAGTGAAACATTAATTCAGGCTGGGAAATTTGACTCTATCCCAGGCCACTTTGTTTACACAAACCACCAGGTTGCTAATTTTGTAGCTAAGCCTGTGTGTTCATATCAAGGATGCCAGACTAGATGTAGGCTTTTGTGCTGATGCAATGCTAGTACTGAGTTTTAAGAGTGTCCAGAGGATTTAGGTGCAAACTGAAAAATCTTACCACAATGCAAAAATGTACAACAGCTAACTTTACATGCAATAAAGCCAACATGCTTTTTGGCACTCAAAGTTAGCTCAGATGGTTTGAATGTCAAGCAAAGGTAGAAGAAAACATCATCCTCACATTCATTACATTGAACAAAAATTACATTGATTTATCTAGATCAGATTCTCATAATTAAATTGTTTTACTCTATAAATATATGAATAAAAATAAAATGTTATTAATTGCATGTTTATTTTGGCAAGATTTCAAAAGGTTTGTATAAAAAATACCAAATATATTTTAAAATATTTTATAACATTTAAGCCAGTTCAATATAGATACTCATTACTAATGATAGGTAATGACACTATGACACAATGACACAGCTAGCTACGGTCGGTATGTGTCGAGTCACTGAGGCTCGCCTCTGCCCGATGACCTCGATAGTGAGGTGAGTTGCTGAGGATACCCTGAGCTTTTCTGTCTGTAATTTTTGCCTCTGTCAGTTGCTGTTAGCAGTAGTTAATCTCTGATTGCTGTTGAATATCGATATAAATTGACCGATCACAGTTCAGGTACAGCAAGCAGATTTCTCAAAATGTAACTGATTGTTAGGGTCAGAGTTCAGTCAGTGACTCTTCTTCTGAATAACCTACATCCTGGACAGCATAGTATACGTCCGGTTGGAGCCACTCAAACGCAGGATGCAAGATCTGTAAGGGATCTTGGAGATTTCTATGGTTAGCTTTAAATTATGTAGTTCACATAAGGGTGACAAAACCCTTACTTAGGTCTTAGCAATGATGTTTACATAATGCTTAAACATGTCTGGTGCTGCACACCAATGAAATTGGTGAGCACACACTCAATGAAGGAATAATTGAAAATGATGAAAATATCTTTGTTAAGAGCAAAATAACTCCAGAGTAGGTATTGGGAGTGATGACATTTCCTCAGGACTACCTCTGTATTAGAGGAAAACCTGAGAAACTTTTGAAAATTGTACACACAGGTACCTGTACTACCTCCACCGGCTCAACCTGTATTGTATAGTAGCGGTGGTGACATCCATTGGCAGCCGAGCAATGTGTTTTCTGCAAATATTGCCACATGACAGTGAGGTTCTGTAGACCTGCAAACATCGGTGTAAAGTAATAAGTACAGGTGAACTCTGTGGATCCAGAGTTACCTCGTAGGGAGGGTCAAATAAAAGTGTCCTGTCCGATGTTTTTAGTGCTTCACTCACTCTAGAGACTGCATCTGTCTCATGTAAGCTCTCTCAGAAGTCTCAGAAGTACCTCTTTAAGTCCTTCATCTTTACTCCTGAGCGAATCAATTGTAACAAGAGACTTGTGGGTTCCTTTTTATCACACTAACGTCTGTGGTACTAGTTCTGAACAGTTTGTGAGAGTGTTGAACAGTTTCTAATTCACACACATACACACACAAAAACCTAAAGTCCAGCCCGGTCTTCTTCTTCTTGTTTTCTAGCCTCCCTCTCAGCACATTTCTCTCTGCTCCTCCCACACACCGGAGATCAATTTGTCTTGCAGACAGGAATCCATATTTTTCTCATTGCAGGTGCTGCCTCTTCCAGGACACCACCCCCCGCCATCACCTCTCTGCAACTGTCCATCCGCCCCCCTCCACCGCAGAGCAGCTGAATCAGCTCCCGGCCCTCCCTGCTCGGACTGTAGACCGACACCAGCATTTCTTTCCTGTTCCTGTTCAGTTTACAGTGTCTGACCAGCGGACACTGCTCCCCGCGGCTGCTTTCCAAAGGTGTTCCGTCAAATCTGAGGGGAGGGGAGGACGGGGGATGAGAGCACTCAGAAGTGGGTAGAAGGAGAGGAAGAGGAAAAAGAAACGCTTGATATCAACAGGGGAGTGGATGAGGGAAGGAGGCATTTTACACCACATGTTTCCCTCACCGGTGTCTACCTTGGTTCGAAGAAAGACCGGCGGGCTCCCTAGTGGCAGCTACTGCGATCAATACTACACAAGAGTTGAATTAGACCTCAAGTGGAGCACACATCTACCTTGGCGGATGCAGAGGCCGACCTGAAATCCCTTGAACATTTACTTCTTTCCACCGAGTTAACCAATAACTGGATGAAATGAGAGGGAAAAGAGCAGCTGTCTTTCTTGTTTCTTATCTCTGCTTTTTCTCCCCACCCCTCCCTCCTCTTCCTCGCCGGCTCTGTCTCTTCCACTCGTCCTCGCCTCTCGCCGTCGCTCTCGGCGCTCAAACTCTCAGTATCTGTTTTGCCTTAAAAGAGTCACTTGAGCAGAAATGAAATGCACAATTAGCAGATATCCAGAAGAAATGGGACACACACACACACGAGCACATGTGCAAGGAGTGCATGCATGTGTGAGCATTCCAACGGCATCTTTTCATATATCCTTAATTTAATCATGTAGTCTCATTGACGTGGGCTCATGCTTCACACACAGGGACAAATGTTTTTAAAGCAAGAAAACGAAACGAGCTAACAAAGAAATCTTAAATCACCGTCGTTATATTTTCACTTCTGTTGTTTTATGCACAATGTGAGGAGGCCTCTAACTTCTTCTTTGGTATTTCCTGCAGGACAGTAGACGTCTGAGGATTTTCTGTGTCCAAATATCCACAAACCACGTTTCCATGAGCATTGTTGAAAATGCAGTAGCACGTACATTATAATATTAAAAAAATAGGTCAATATTTGACAAGCGTCAAACACCAAAATTAAGTTAATTTGAAAATTTGAAAAAGACTTAAAGATATTTGTCATGAAACCATAATTTATATTTAATAAACAGACAAGAAATATATTGGATTTTGTTTCATACACATACATGCACAATATTTTATAGATGAAAGATTTTTTTATAAAATTATTTTTTGTTTGATATTTAATAAATACACAGATATAAATATATATTTATATCTAAGATAAGAACAAATATTAGTAATATGCATTTTATATAAACACAAAATAGAAAATATATAGTTTTGTACATTAAGTCATTTTCTTTAAAAATTTTTAAAAATTAGTAGATAATTTTTAGCCTTTAATTTATATTACACTTGAAAAATAATGTATTTATTATGGATATTTTTAACTGTGCTTTTTTAATTTCAAAATTTTGTTGATGAGAAATACAGATAAATAGATATATAGTATTATTAGTAATATAAATATATTTAAAAGAGACAGACAAATACAAGTCTTTTATTGATTTTTACATTTATTTTAATTTAAGTGGATTTTTCCTGCTTTTTGTCATGTCAATAAAAACAAGATGCATTTATAAAGAAAATGTTTAAAAGTACTCATATTTAAAATGGGTTAAATAGATAAGTAACATCATGTCAAATACTCATATAAATAATATAAATCATACAATAAGTCATAGTTATAAAATGGTTCTTAGTAAAGATTTTCCAGTTATTAACTTATGTATTTTTTCTATAAACTCTAGCCTCCACACATTTCATAATTACATCAAATCTGAGTGATCTGTTGTGTTGTAGATTAGGCTAAACTGAACAAGCTAAGTGGAAACAGATAGCAGCTGTTATTTTACCTTTCATACGTTGGCAGGATGTGAGTGGCACCTGAGCCTAACTGCTGAGCATCATCATGATGATCATCATCTCCATCGTTCCATCCACCCTCCTGCACCTGCCTCCCTTCCTCTGCTGGTGGATCAGGTAGGTGCCCGTCACCCTGCCAGATGCCTCCTGCTGAATTTGGGTCAGTAACACACTTTTCTCCTGGATCAATATAAGGCACTCAGTGCAGCTGACGCCCTCTCACACCTGATACTTCGCCCAAACACCCAACAACCACTCCCGCCCGCCCCTCCCTCCAACACACACTCCAACCTGGCGAGGGACCAATTACACCTACCAGAGGGAATTACCCTCTTGTCTGGAGTGATATCTCCAAGGATTACAGGTACTTAGCTCCCATTATGTCTGCTCCATTACCTGTGTGCCGCCTCTTAACGCACACCGACCTCCTTTGTGTTTGCCTGTTTGCACAACAATCCCTCCCATCGGCTGGCTACCTTTTCCACTTCTCAATGGGCACTTTGTGGCCTGAAAAAGTGTGTGTGTGTGTGTGTGTGTGTGTGTGTGTGAGTGTGTAGAGGAGGAGGCGGCTAACACTTTTTCCCTCCAGGTACATGCTGTCTTACTTAAAGCATTTTCACGGTTACAGTTTTCCCAAACACACTCTCTCAGTCTCTCACATGCTTTCTCTCTTCACACACACATACACACTCTCAAACAGTCTTTTTGCATCTATTTAATTATTCACTTCTTTGTGTATAAACACACACACATGCATTCCTTTACACATGTCAGCACACCTGTACACACACCCGCACTTCCCTCACAGACACTTATACAAATTATCTCCTTGTTGCCAGACTCATTTTACCCCACCACACACACACACACACACACACACACACACACACACACTCTCACTTCTAGACAAGAGGTAAACTGATCTCTCTGACAGACAGACGACTGGCAGTTGGGAGAGCCGAGGGCGCTG
>VUQR01019337.1:44393-66228 GCA_015108515.1 Hemichromis elongatus
GCCCAACACATCACAGAGGCTCAGCTGATGATTTGATGATTCGGAGAAATTAGTCCATATGTGCATAAAAATGCGTTGCCCTCCCCCAAACATTTTGCAAACTCATGCTGATTTTAATTTGCCACATTTACTGCACATTTGGATATAATGTGCCTCAAACTATAAATAACACTCATAAAATAAAACTAAATGCAGAAAAAGGCCAGATGAGAATGGAAAAAAAATTAAACATGATGTGCAGTGCACAGGATCCAGCTGGAGGAGCAAGAGGAAGCCCGCCAGGCGTAGTGATAACTTGGCCCAAGTGAACTTGGTCAAGGCAATAATAAAATAGAAAAGTACAAAGTTTGACAGCAATTATTAAGTAATTTTATGGACTCTTAAAAAGACTCCTAGTTAAGGTAAAACCTTTAGATGCATAGCAAGAAACGACACTTACGTCATTGTTTGGGGTTTGCTGCCAGTTTTCCGCATTGCCTCTTCCCAAATAATCCTCCTACAAACATCCTCTGTATCACATGACAGCTTTCTCTCCCTATCCTAATCTGTTTAGTTGTTGTTTCAAATTATTTTCTCATGAATGGGATTTGTAGCAGTTACTTACTGAATTTGTTTTTTTTCCTATCTCAAATTGATCATGCACCTGCAGCATGTTAGCTAATTTCACAGCCCTATTTAGGTTATTCTAATTAAGTCGGTCTAAAGTTGCTGCATGTTTACAAGCTGTTTTGCAACCCAAAGCTTCCGTCATAGCTGTTGTCACCGATGCGTGATATAATTTGTTTGGGGACATCGTACTGCTGCTTTCCTCACGTTAGACTTCGACTCATATGAGTACATGTAAAAGTCTCAGAACTGAGCTATGACATTAAATATCAATTTCTTACTTAATTGAAGTGTCTGTTATAATGACCCCTGTCTGCTTTGTTTGGTTTGATGACTGCAATAAAAAAAAAAGAAGCTTGGGGTATTCTGAACTTCTCTGGCTTACATTATTATAACTAGCTAGCTTTCAGTCAAAATGTAATTTGCAAAACTGGTTAATTTAACACTTCAATATTGTTAATATTCCAAAAATCTATAAAGAGTCATCTAATTGACTCAAGTGACCGCACAGTTAAACTCAGTAACAGAAACAGCAGATTGAAAACCTCAGGTCCCCTTTTCCCGACAACAAAGACCAAGTTCACAAAGTTATTTCTACGCTCTGAGTTACAATCTTGCATCCATGTGGATTTCGAGCAATAGATAGCACGCTTTTTTGTGTCAACATTGATTTTTCTCTCCCCCTCCACCCCATCTCTCCTTTTAATAGAGGAGTGGATGCTTCAAAGCCCCCCGTTTGCCCAAAGCAAGCTTGAAATTCTCTCCTTTCAAAGCGCCATTCCTTCTTTGTAGTTATGATCCCCTGTCTCATCGGGTAAGGGCGAGGGAGAGACGGAAACTTCTGAAGGTACCAAAGGTAGCACATGAAATCCCTCCCATGTAGGTGTGTGAAGTTCTGATAGTTGTGTCCGACTTGGAATCGATACAATCCCCCCCTTAAGCCTGGAAAAATGTGTTTGTACAGCCAAAGACAAGGTATCTCCAGACCCTAAATCAAAGGCCTCGTCTTCACAGATTCTGTGCCAGACAACTTTCTCCAAGCCAGGCCAAACAACAGCGCAACAACTTCGGAAAAGTGTTCACAGAAGTCTCGAGTTGTTGTTGTTACATCCAGTCTTCTGCTGTCTGCTCAATTACAAGTTGTTGTTTCTTTCTCTCTGTCTGGCTGTCGCCCTCTCCGTCTCTCTCTCTCATTGTCTCACTCTCCTCTCAGACTACTGTGAGGTGTTAAAAAGGAACCAACAGGGGATCTGTGCTCCATTATGCAGGTCTGTTCCTGTGCTGTCTGTTGCCGCCTCTTCGCACCTCATATTGCATTTTTGCCCGTCGAGACACACACACGCACTCTTTTACACACACTCACACGTGCACGCACGCACACACAACCACACGTGCGCAAAGGGAATTGAACTTTGGCTGCCTCTGTGTATCTTGTGCCAGGTGTAAGGCTAAGAGGTGCCTAACTTCTTCTCCGCCCCCCTAGGCCATACAGGCATGCTCGAAAAAGAAAAGAAAAGTGGTTGTGTGATCCAGGCATGCATTACACGCTGTGTGGGCGATATGCTACTGCTTGTTTTTTTTTTTTTTGTTCTTCTCAGACCTGCTTTTGCAGAAAGGATGGAGTCTAACTGCTAGAGTAAAGGTGCTACATTGAGCCTGGCATTTGTAATGATTAATGTCTCATTGTCAGATTAGGTGTGATACCTCGGTGCGATTACACCATCTGAGAAATGAGAGCAAGGTGGGGATGACTTTGAATGATGTATTGCGAAGCATGGCAAGTCATAGTGTTCATTCAGGCATTAAAACCAGTAGCTGATGACAATGAAAAAAATAAATGAATAAACTGGAGCTAATTCAAAACAGTGATCTCTGTGCATTTTGGACCAAAAGGTAAAGACCCTCCAATATTAGAGAGAAAACCCAACTGTCAGACAAATGACCACCTACCAGGCAGATGGCGATGGTCGGGAGAACGAACTCCCATTCATGGTCTCACTCACACAGGCATAGAAACTAGTCAGCATCCTCCTGGCAAAATAGGTGGGTGCAGGAAAATGTGTATTCCCAGACTGGTTGCGAGCGGTTGCTGGAGATTTCCAGCTAGTTCTGTAAAACCTGTTGCTAAAGATTTGTGAACCTACAGATTGGTGAGTGACCCCTTGGTATACTGAAAAAAATAGTATATTCCTCAACTAGTTGGCAAGTGGTTAGGGTGCCAAGCATCCAAGCAAACTACTACAGTGTTTATACTCTTGCAATACTCTTTTTGCAATCTCCAACAACCACTTGCCAACTGGTTAGGGAATACACAATATACCCTAGTGACCTGTAGTTGCACGGGTGTCGTTGATTGGTCTTTTTGCTAACTGAGCCTTATAAAAATATTCCATGAGAAAGAAAGAATTCTGTGCCTCCTGGTACCCTCCGATATCAACATGATAACATGATGAAGATGATGATGAGTTGCTCCATGTGTCACATATATTAAAATATAGTAAAAGGCAGCTTGCTTGGCTCACCGCTAATCAAAGTTGGTAAAATCCAAAAAGCCGAAATCAAGCACTGACCAAACCTCGATGATTATTTTGAGCCTGATACTGATACTTACAAATAAGTATCAGTCTCCACAGCTGGGATTAGTTTTTACATGACAAGCTTACAATTATTTAATTTTTAAGAGCACTTAGCTCTGTTTCGACATAACTTATTAACACAGCTTTCAACATTTGACTAGCACTGAACCATATTAGTAATAATCTGTGGATCAGGCACAGATGTCCCTGCTGTTCATACTTTTTATTAAAGGGGGAAGAGGAAAGTTAGCATTAATAGAGAAGAACTTAAACCACCTTGTTTCAGATTGACGACTTGAAGGTCTGAACCAAGACCCAGTAAAAGATAAGTAAAGATGATATTTAAACGTTGAATCATGCAAAGCTTCTCTAGCTGAGTCAAAGAACACAAAAGAGCAGAATAGGCGCACTTTAATTCTTTATATAATAAAATGCTGAGAAAAACTTCCTATTGAAAAGGAGGGAAACTCTCACCCTTAGCCCGACAACACAAATCCTGTAGGTTTGGTGCACTTAGATCTTTCACTACTGCACACGGGTTTCTGTAGCTGCATATCTCACAATAACTTGAGTCTCAGAGCACTCTGGGGGATTCACTGTACGATGCACTTACAATTTTAAACTCACACTGTGAGCGCACTTCGTGTACACTATATCCTGTTTTCCCCAAGCTCCACTGCCTGGAAATGAAAGCCGACATTGACCACCTTGCCTACATCCAGACCTACTTGTATGATTCAACTGGAACGCCGTACTCCTCTGACCCCCACCATCGCCCCATCCCTCATATGAATAATACATGGCGCCCCCACTACCTGTTTCACTGTGTACATGTGAGGTCGCAAAGGCCGAGCTCACATACATGAAACACACAGAGGAAAGCAGCCAGCGAGCCTGGCCTCTGAGGCCTGACCCTGGCTCATACACACACACACACACACACTGATGTCTGCTGTACACCCATAGAAACACATGCAGACATATTTAGATACCTATATTCACATGCACGCAAATGCACGCAAAAAGCACACAAAGGCAAACAAAGCCCACACACATCCTCTGTGTACCTTGGAGGCAAGGTTGGGGGTTGAAGCGAGCACTGCTGGCAATAAGGTGAGCAGCTGTGCAGTGCTGTGGATGAAAGAGGAGCATCAGGAGGCCTGCACTGTGCGCCTCTGTGTGTGTTTTTGAATTTGTGAGAGCAGCATCTTTGTGTGTTTAAAGCCAATCTCTGTGAGTTCGAGTCTTTCACAGAGTCTCGAGCAGAGAAGATGTGTTTGCGTGTGGCTTTGCAGCTTCACGTAGTTGTGTTAGTGATCGTGCGTGCATGTGGGGAGCGATTGCATGTTGTTTTTAGATCTACGAGTCTTCCAGCAGTGACAGAACAAAAACTTGACACGAGTTCTGCATCGCCACCACTTCTTCAATATGAAGGGGACATGAAAGCAGATGACTGAACTGCAAATCAGTAGTAGTATGTACTTGTACCACAATCGGCTATAAATCACTGTATATGCAACAGTCACTACAAGGAACTCAAACCCAACTGTCAGACAAACTTTTATCTAACAGGCAGCTGGTGAAGGTAGGGAGGAAGGGCTTAGTTATACACGCGTAGGGTCGTCAATCTTCGGTGACCAAAACTATGTATTCCTTGACTGCTTGGTAGTAATTCTCAAGAGTTTTCAGACAAATGGTTTATTTTCAGATAAACTGTAGGCAACCCGTACAACTTTCTAGCAACTAAAGCAATCCCAAGGAGGGTTTCAGTCCACCTTTTTGCACTGTATACCTTTCTGCAACCAATTTCTGCCAGCAACCTCAAGCAAACACATGCTACCCCTCGAGGAATACACATTTTCCCCTTCTGACCTTTCTAAGCATGTGCAACTGTGGCTTAGCATCGAGAAACCTCGAGCACAGCCGAGCTCAGAGAGGGGCAGCCCACTGCTGTGACACTTGGGGGTGAGACCTAATAGAAGACTGAAAAGAGGAGCAGTTTCTAATATAGCATCTTTATAGACTGAATGTGAGTGTGTCTGAATCTCTGCGCATTTATGGGTTTTTATTTGTTGGCAATTGTTTCCTGTACTGAAGATGAAGTGGACCAGGCCCGAGTTAAACTGTACTCAAGTGGCTTAAGCATCTTTTAGTGGTAGTGAAATATACCGCTGACTGACATATACTGGTAAATATAAGGTAAATAGACTAAAGGGTTATCTGGCCCATCAGAACCTTTAATGCCAAAGACTATGAAGCAATGATATTCGAGTATAAGAACAGGGCTTGTCAAAAACCTCTGCTCCTGTATTGGCTACATGAGTCATTCTCTAAAACTGAATGAAAACTGAATCCTCATAGATGTTTGGGGGCAGTGGCACAAGAGGCAGAGTGGTTCGTCTGCCAAACGAAAGGTCGGTGTTCGATCCCTGGCTACTGTACTCTAGATGTCAAAGCGTTCTTGATCAAGATACCGAACTCAGATGCAACCATTGGTGGGTGAGCGTGTGAATAAATGTTAGACAAGGCATTCCGGTATAACCAAAAACACTTAGGGTCCAGCATGTAGTAAAAAGTGCTTTAGAGTGCTTCAGCGGGCAGAAAAGTGCAATATATATATAGCAGTCCATTTACCGTAAACCATAGATAGATAATTTCTCCCTTCTTAACAACCATACAGTAGAATTTTTCGTTGTCTTAAATCATGTTAAGGGCCACTGTAATTGACAGGTAAGCCAACATACCTGTCTGCTAGGCCTCACCTTAACTATGTGGTGTTGGTTCATAGTTATTGCTTCATAGTCTTTGGCATTGAAGGCATTTGGCGAATTTTAATGGAATTATCTGGCAAATTCTACGATTTGCTCGACCCTGCGTTGCAAATATGGTGACATTTGGTCTAAAAGGGCCAAAAAATCCCCTAAATAGGAGCTTTAGGACCAAAATGAACCACATACTCAATCTCACCACAGCTTCACATCGATCTTTCTGCTTGTGTCCAGAGTTCTGTCAAATACAAAGTAGCTGCTGTCAATTCTGCATATATATATATATATATATATATATAAACAACTCAAAATGTTTTGTAAAACTGCAAAGAACCATAAACGGTAATGACCTAATACCGTTTCACCTATTTAGGTAATATCTGCATGGTGCCCGGGGGAAGTAGGGGTGCTGTAGAAACCCCAGTCTCAGGAGGCATGCCTGTCAAATGCAACAAAAATAGATGACGGTATTAAATGTCCTTATACACTACTCCTGTTGTTATTCATCTAAGAAATGCACAATTTAGGAAGTTGTAATAAATATTGCCAAGCTTCAAATTTAAATGATGTTGCACAGCAGTTAAAAATTGTACATTTTTCAGCTAACACCCATCACCTTTAGTGCCAAAACATTACTACCAGCTTAAAAAAAGAGCACAACAGAGGATCGGCAGATTACCCTAAGCACCTAACCCTAACCACCATGGCAAAGAAGACAGTAGTACACCTTTCCCAGGTGAATGGCCTCGCAGACATTTCGAACACTTTGAACAATTTCCTCCTCATGTCGAAATTTATCACCTCAAACCTCTGAGCGCAGAGTCACATTTGGGTTATTTTATTCGCACATCAAGATGAAGATAGCACTCCATTATGAGCTGCCACTGAGCAGTTTAACATTATCATTGAGCGTGCTAAAAAAGGGCACTGGACTGTGTTGTATGCTGTGCAAATGTGAAAGTTTGATAGGTTCTAGTCAGCAGTCCATAAATACGTCTTGTTGTACGTCTATACTGGTGTCTTAAAGGATTTAGCAGTGGCACAACTGACGTGAATTTTAGCGGTTCCACAATAACATTTCTCACCTGCTTGTACACCTGACATATGCAACCTATTAAGAATAGACAATAATACAGCCACTATTACTGTACTCGTGACTTTGCTGACAAAACCTGCCCCATGACGAGTATAGCTACATCTTTTCTGTTGGTATTGAGTATTTTTACTTCATTTTAATTCTGTTTTTTTTTCATATTTAACTCTAAGCTCTGTAAAAATATGAGTAGGTCTTCAAAGATGCATTTCTTCCTTTTAACATATTCATATTTCTGAGAATCCTCTCTGTTTCTCTGTGCATATTTCAGTGAAACGCTTGCATCGGTGCCGTTTCTCTCCTTGTTCTGTGTCTTCTTCTCTCGATCCCTTCATTTTCCTATGAAAATATGCTTCTCTATAGTATGTGCAAGGGTGTTGGTGTGCCATGCCTGGAGCTACTCACTCCTTCCATGCAACCTGAATCCCTTTGGAAAGGGAAGCGAAGTGTATACAAGTGAAATGATCAAATAAATCAGCTGGATTTGTCTCCTCTGTCTGAAACATGAATATTAAGCACATTAGGATCATGTGAAGAGGTAAATATGTCACGTCGGTAATCCCCAGTGATCTGCCGGTCAGCTCGGGTTTGTGTTGAACGGAGAGACGAGGAATATTTACTCGAACGTGTGAGGCGTTAAGTTGACGCTCTCCATCCAGAGTGACTCAGTGATTGTAACAGTAAAAAGAGGCAACAGTACCCCCCCAACCCACCCCCCACGCATCTTCTGGCCAGTGATGCAGTGTCCCTCTGGGCCAATCAGTAACAAATATGTCAGTCTGTCCTAAGGTGTAATTGTAGTGATCCCCAGTGACAAATAATGTTATTTTGAACATTCTAGAATCTGTCCTCTTCATGGAGCTCGAATCAGAAGTGATGAAAATAACACTAATGAATGTTTAAATTCGTCAGGGGGATGAATGAATGCATGAATGAAAGACACAAAAATGCTCAGTTAAACCCTTTGTTTGTTTTTTTTCCGAGATGCCAGCCACGAATCGACCGCGTGCGTTTCCTCTACTTTCTGTCTTTGCGTACACGTGAGTTGCAACCACACAGATGGGTCAGTGTTGTAGGTGTGAAGTGAAGAGACAGGGAGAGGAGAAAAGTGAGGCCAAGAAGGACAGCGAGCATGTTGGCGTGCAGCACTCATTAGCATGAGTATCCACGTTTCCCTCCTGCCTCCAACTGCTCCCAGTCACTTCTCTCTCCCGGAAAGTAACAGTGAGAAAACTGAGAACAAGAAAGCAGAAAGAAAATTAAATTAACAGCATGTTTTTAGTGATATGCATTCATTCGTTTCTGACTTAAGACATGTGGTATATTTATTTAAAGCCTACATTTATTTTTCTGAGATAGTCGTGAGTAGACGAATACGTTAGTCAAAAAGTGGGAAAAATGTGTAAATAGCTGCCTTTAACTATTTTATATAAGTGAAATAGTTAGCTTTGAGCCAACTGCCTGCCTTGGATCTGGAACCCGTTTCCAGCCCTTATTGCCTGTTTCCCATGGTCGCCATGGTAGCCAGGGAAAATACCATCAAAAATTCAAAACCACAGAGGGCAGAGATGTCAACTTGTCTCCTCTTCTCAAGGTTATCTAGAGTCACCAAACTGGCCAGGATACCACGGGAAGGACAGCCTACATGGATCTTGCGACTAATAAATGCACGCATACCTGGAGGTTGTTTTGGGGGTTTTGGATGTATTGGATCTAGAAAGTTTTCCAGGTAAGTAATGAATGATCTAAGAAACTATAACTCATTTAATGAGTCATTCATAGTTTAACTGTATAGCAAAAAGCTAAAATTTAAAATCTATTAAAGGGTTATATTTTGTTCATATTTTGGGGGTTTTGCCCCTAATAATGCTCTCTCTCTTGAACTTATTTTAGTTAGCTGGTTAACTCAATTCAGTTCAATTCAATGTTATTTATACAGTAAATAATCACAACAGTTCCCTAAAAGGTGCTTTACAGTGTAAGTTAAAAACCCTACAATAATACAAATAAGACAGAGAAAACCCCAACAATCATATGACCCCACCACGAGCAAGTGCTTTGGCGACAGTGGGAAGGAAAAACTCCCTTTTAACAGGAGGCCCAACTTAAACAACTTAGCAACAGCCAATTTTGTAGTCCCAGTGTCCTTTTTATTCTTTCTTTTTTTTAAATTTTTGTTCAGTATTTTTTTTATATGTTTCTGTGAAGAAAACTGAGTCGGTCTGCAGTGATGAATACATCACTTATGTAACACGCCTTTTTCAACATTTCTACTTGTTTCATGTTATTTTGCAGTTAAATCACAGTCAGGCAGAAACTACATCACTAGTTATAGTAAGTAGTTATGAATATAAGCAGTTAAGTTGAATTTGTTTGCATGCAGACAGAAACAGATTTGTGGTTTTTATCTCAGTCCATTGCTGTATTAGATTGCCAGCTCGAGCCCCTTCAGTTGCAGACTGATAGCAGATTGATAGCAGACTGACTCAGTCTTGTTGCTGTTTAATCGCTGCCTCAATGCACCAAAGTAGCTTTTAGAAAGCATCTGACTGTGAGTGATCGCAGACCAGGTTGCTGTCTTCAGAACAACAACAATGAGACAACGATGTCACAAGTGGCACATGGTTGTAAAAATGTCGTGCATGCTGCGATCTCCAGCCACTGTTTTCCCTGTGGTGACTGTAGCATATGTAGCTCAGAGTTTTCTACCTATATCTGATTCACATGCAGTTTAATGAAATCATAATGATTAAATGGTAAACTGAGATTAGCTGGTTCAAATGAAGCAATCTGATGATGATGGGCTTTGGGGTACATCAGATGAAAAAACGGTTGGGAACCTCTGCTTTAAAATATGCTGACAGAACTTCAGAGAGATTTTCTTCATTTAGCATTTGGCACAGATTTCATAATGAAAACAGAATACCTGATTTGAAAGGATAAAGAGGGACCTTACTCATGTAGCAGGTGGCTGGGGGTTCGTTCTTATTAAAACCACCATTATTGCCTGCACACTGATTCTCACCTCAGAACAAAGATTAGATGTTCAGAGTAAAATAAAGAATCAAGCTTTAAGAAAAAAAACCAACATTCAGTCTGTACCCCTTAGCGTCTGCTTCCTCCCCGTGTCTATTTTCTCCCTTTTCCGAGCTGCTCCTGGTTGGCAGGTTCGCCGCACAGCACGGCGACCTGTGCAACACCTTCCCCAGGCCAGATGGCGGTGTCGAAGGCGACAGGAGCAGCAGAAATCTGCCAGAGCAATCTGCTGCGAGCAGGTGTCGGCTAATTGTCTCCGAGAGCCGAGGCAGCGGTGGGCACGTGCCAGCGCTACCTGAGTGGAAACAAATATCTTCATTTGCTCCCGTTTTGTCGAGGGAGCGCGTTTCCAAGCTCTGAGACATAATAGGCCAAGCCCGGAACAAGAGGAGGGCGGTGTGCTGGAGCAGGCAGCTGAACAAGCGTACCTTTGTCTGACAGTGAGAAAGCCACAATGAATCTCATAGCGACTGGTAGCAAAACACTCACGACAATCACAATCACGTCTAAGTGGATGCAGAGAAAAAAAGGAAAAATAAACTCTGGCAAAGGGTAAAAGAGCTCATGTGGGAATGTCGTCCAATATTTATTCAAGTATATGGTGTTATACACGTAAGAAGCAAGAAGGAGAGAATGCTTTCATTCAGATTGGCAATCAAGCACATTTATATTGTGTTATATGCTTTTCTTCTTCTTTGTTTTCTGTATTACTGCAATTAGCAACCAGTTGTCTGTGGAGTGGTGGTCATGTGGCAGGTCTTCCAAACCTTTAGGAAAGGTTTTCAAATTTAGTAGCTGAACATTTCGAATCAAGACGACATAATTTAGGGCAGTCCAACTCGCCCCCCCCTTATTATACCAGTCTGTGTTCACACATGGGTAGGGAGAACGAATTCCACATGCGCTGTGTGATTTATTCAGGTACCGGCTCGCTGCTTCATAGACTCTGACATTCCCATTGTGTATTTAGAGGGGAAGGAGGGGCTCCTGGAAGGGCCCGTTCAGTCTGACAACAGACTTTCTTCTCCTTGTCAAAAGATCTTTCAAACTGAGTCGACCGACCGTAGAAGGGGAAGCAAAATGCCTCTAATTTAAGTGCTTCTGCTTTTCTTTTTCTTTCTCTTAGAGAGAATCTTGTTGGAACATATCCTCAACTGTGCAACAAACTTCACACATGCAATTAGTCAGATCGTCACTGAAGCTTTTATTTACAGAGAGGAACTTACTCCATCGACCGCATCATCAGCCTCCTCAGGTGTAGATGTTTTTTTGTGAACGTCTTCCAGGAGAAAATGTGCAACAGAGCCTGCAGAAAACGCTACCGGATAATCCGCTTTGCTTTCTCCGAACCTACAAAACGATCATAAAAAAAAAAAAAAAAACAAAAAAAAAAAAAAAAAAAAAAAAAAAAATAACAAAAAAAAAAAAAAAAAAAATAAAAAAAAAAAAAAAAAAAAAAAAAAAAAAAAAAAGAAAAGAAAAGAGAAAAAAAAAAAAAGACGACAACGTTTGGGACTCTACGACCGCTGAATACTTTGTCCCATTGCCTGTCAGGCGTGCTCTGTCCCCATCTGGTGCTTTGAATAATTTACAGGTGTGTGCGTTTCAATGTGGGGGGAGCAGGTCTGAGTTAGACTGCACTGTCTATGCTTACATACACCTACACATGCACCTCAGGACTGTACACAGTTATAATGCAGCAATCGTGTTCGTTGTGTACCAGCAACAGACAGACAAATCCATCGACTCAGAGTACCCACCTATAATTACATGGGGTTTTTTTTAAAAACTTGCTTATAGAGTAACGACTCAGAAAAAGTTCTGATAACTCAGGTAGGCAGTGATTAGTCCAACACCATAAACAGCTAAGAAGGATTATCATGCAGCTTAAAGAAGACATTTTAAGATGATACAGTATAGCACCGAGAGGAAGTGTGAATAAACAGCAGACAGCTTCTATCTTTGAATAGGAGCCTGGGATGGTGATTTTAATGCAAGCGCTTGCAGTCACGTTGCACTTGTGTGCTGCTACATCTGTGCAGATCGGGCATGTTTTTCTTTCAGTAACAAAGACAAACAGCTTTGTCCAGATTCCTGAGTATAGGAATCCACTCCGGGCTTACCCCACCCCTAGACAAACTTCGCTCATCCATCACGTTCACCGAGCTCTCGGTCTGGTAGAGGATTTGGAAATCTGAGGTTAAACAGTAAAGCATTTAACGTCACTCAAACAGGCTTTGAAGCAGGTTTAACATTAATCTGCAGCATCATCAGCTTCAGTTATGCAAACTGCATTCTTTACATCCCTACAGAAAGTTAATGCGTCTCACTAAACACAAGGAAGCCCTTATAACTGCAGTAAACCCGTTCGACAGTTTAACCTCACAAGGTTAAGCTTGTGAGGGTCTTGAAATGTAGACCCAAAGGTGGTTATGTTAAAAAAATATTTGGGTAATTTTAGTAATCTTAAAGAAAGAAAAGTTGATCACTTGCGACATTTTTTCTAGCCTGCAGTACTGTTACAAAGGTGTCAGATCGCTCGCTAACTAGGTTAGAGAGATGGCGTCGCCACACGCTATCTGGGTTTGAATTATGTCTGGGCCATTAAATGTGCAAGAGATAAATAAAGTAGTCACCTTTACATGGGTGCAATCCCAGAGGCACAACAATATGTGAGAGAATGGTGAACTATAACATAAGATAACCTCTTTAGTCTCTTTGCCAGTGAGACTTCATGTTTCCTTCCCCTTGAATCTTCTAGAGACTGGACTGCATTACTGTCAGCTGCCTGATGAGGACACAAACTGTGCAACCATCTCACTACCAAAAAGAAAAATCCAACATTAGGAACTCCAAACCTCTTTTTTTTTTTGGTCTTTTACTTCATTATTTATTTATATTTTTATTCCTTTGGAGACAATTTCACCACAGTGAAAGTTTCCCTGATGAAACGTGCACTAAAGCAGGACAATCAGCAGGCTACCCCAGTTACCTAAGCTCATTATATCACTCACAGAGTATGTATAAAGTGCTGTCCTTGTCCCTATGTGGTCTGAAAATATATATATGCAGATTTCTCTGCTTGCTCGAAGAACTTTAGTGACAAATGAGGCATTATTCACTTGTCAAATATCCACAGTGAAGTTTGCAGAAACACTCACTTCGAGCACTTATCCTTCCTCACTTTCTCTGCTAGTGCTGACAGTAGCACACCACATTACAAGTGGCTTTAGAGTGCAGCACAGTAACAAAAGAACATCTTTTCCCATATAGAAAAGCCCCATCTATGTCACAAGGTGTACTGCTTAAATGTGGCAACATGAATATGGAAAATTAGAAATGAGTGTCTTAATTTGCTAAACATAAAACACTAGAAATCATCAACTTGGATTCTCATTATTCTTTTTTTTCTGCATGTTAGGTGAACACAGCTGAGGCTGTATGTAATATTTTATCTGCGAGTCCTGAAGGAGAGCGGCGCCGCCTTATTAGCGAGAGCAACGTGTCGTCTGTGTGAATGAGCAAAGTAGGCAGCGGAGGAAATTCTCTCTGGAGTCATTGCTACTAAACCACCTGGGCTTTCCCTGCAATAAACACGCTGCTCAACTAATGATGCCAAGGGGTCAAAGGAGGCCACTGTATGGTTACTGTATGCATATACTGTATGCAATAACAGACTTCAAGGTCCCTGCTGTGTGAGTCAAATAATGGATTTAATAGTTACCAGAGAACTACAGCTCTATATTATGCTCTCATTTTCTTTCTCCTGACATTTACAAAACAGGAGCATGGTGTCTCAGCTTAAAACCACTCACATTAAGTCACCGTTAAAGGTTATTTTATGGCATCTCTTGTGCACTACACTATCCAGTGCAGAAAGAACCAACTTTTAGAAGGGAAGCGCAAAATAAGCCCAAATTCAACTCTACTATTCCTAAACTGACTAACTACAATAATTTCTATTTTACTAAAAAAAAAAATTCCACTGTTACCAGAATTTCCAGTCTCTATAAGGCTGTAGTAAAAATTAGATATACATGAGACATGCTATTTGCCTCCTGTGCCTACTGCAACTCATATTACTGCAATATGGTATCCACAATTAAACATCCAACGTTTGATGCTTCGTGAGGCAATTATCCAAACATCCAACAAGATGTAACTGAAGAGAAATGCTGCTGTTATGTTACTGGGTTTGTTTACTAGCATTAAAATCAATTAATTAGCTCGCTTGCTTTAATACGCAGGCAACCTTTGTCAGTGAAATCAGTTTAGTCCACCTACATATTCAAAAGAAGTATCTATATTTTGCTCCAGGCTATTGACGATTGATGATCTCAAGACAAACCACTGTTGTAAGTAAGTATTTTGTTCCACTCCTTCCATAGATCATAATCAGGCTCTGAGGGCCAAAATATTAAATCATTAGTAATTGGGTTTTTTCTCATTTTTAGCTGAATTCAGTATTATGGCTAGCTGTAATTTTAAAAATGTAAGGAGTTGGTTTATGATTAAATTTGTACATCAGCTAAACACAAAAATGTAAACCATTTGCTGTTTATACTTTTGATTTAATTAAAGATTTTGGAGTTTTAGTTGCACAAACATCAGTTCGGCAGTTCGACCCTAACCCTAACCCTAACCCGGAAAGATGCAGGACTGAACGGTAAAGTTACTAGCAGTTAATAAAGAAAGGTTTTTGACCATTTAATTATGCAGTGTACAATTATACAGTGTATCAATGCATCTTAAAACAGCTGGAAAAATAGTAAAATCATCTTTACATGTTGCTATAATGCAGGATGCTTTAATTTCATAGAAAACATTCAGTCTTAGTCTTGACTGGTAAACTTTGTTTTATTCATTTTACCAATGACCTTCATAATCAATGCCAGGTCTGGCATCATTGAGTGTCCCATGCAACACAGGCAGCAGGCCAGAATCAAACAAGCCACCACAGCAGGTCTCCCCCCACCACACTGAGGCGGCAGAACACAGAGCCCAACGGAATGCGAGCACTCCAAGGAAAAGGAAGTGAGGAAGTCTCCACAGAAGCTCAGCATGGCAGCAGATGGCCTCCTAGGCTTCAACCATCTGGTGAGGAGACATCCAATCCACCATCAGCCTGTCCCCTTTCATTTACACATGATTCTTTAACAGTAAGACCTGCTGCTATTCCCTGACTGCACCTCTACAGCCATCCCCTCCAGCCTTCGGACACAGATGGAGAACATAGCCTCAGATTAAGCTTACAGTCCATGCTCCTGTCAGGGCAGCCAAAAGACCCACTGCCACGTCACATGTCACAGAGCCTAATCAATGAGTGTTAACCCTTTATATGCCATTCTCTGGCCAGCCAAGAGATTATCATCTATCCCTGTGTTAGGCCTGCTCCCAGTGTGGCTTACTTTAAATAGCAATATGCTGATTGCATTGCTGTCTGTGTGGCTGCCTATTCAGTAGAGGCTTTCAGGCAATCTAAGCTTTATGTTGGAATAATTCCAGAGATGCAGCCCTTAAGCTGCAAAACTGTACTTAGAAACAGAATTATCATTGCTTTCTTTCCTAGTGCTACCGTCTGAATTTCCTCTCCCTATCCAATTCACCAGACTTTAATTACATAGGCTTTTTTAATTCCTTTTTTAGGATATACTGCACACATACAATGCTACAATTTGGACCAATACGTAACAGTATATACTCACTAAATCATGTGCAAATGGCATGAAAAATAAAAACTGTCTCAAGGTCAAGAGGGTACTGATAGATCATTTGCCCAAAGAACTATGGCAATAAAGGGAAGCGTAAAGAAAGATATGGAGGGTGTTAATGTGTGTTGTCTGACTTATAGTTAATCTATAACTCCATTTAGGAGGAAGGAGCTCCAGGGACAAAGGCACCTAAATACCTACAACACACACACACACACACACACACAAAGACATGATAAATGATCTACAGCTCCCTCCACCAAACACACAGACTCATTCTTATCTGTTGATTTGCCACTTAGTGCAAAACACATTGCATCATTAGCAGGTCGTAATATATACACACTGCAGAATTAGCAACACATCTGCTAATTTTTGGAAGGCGAACGAAAACATTCCCCTTCTCTTTCTTTAATTTAGTCCCGTTACTTCAAGGTGTAAGACGCCACGGGCATTGTTTTCTCGTGCGTTTGTGTAAAACAAGACACGAAAAACTGCAGATTCATCAGTAATCTCAATCTTTCAGTTGCAGCCCAAAAAAACAAATCCACTTGCAGAAACGTAATGAGCAACATTAAGTTATTTCTTAAGGAGACATTTTCTGGTTTCAGTTTTCACATTTGATTCGGTATTACCATTATTAATATTAGATATTTTCTTTGTCTTCTATGAGAGTAAATTTCATTTGTTGTGATTTGGACTCCTGGTCAGACAATCTAACACATTCACTACTTGCTGATTCAATCACTGCTGTAATAGCTGCTGATTCAAATGCATCAAAGCAACAATACTGAATCAGAAGTGTAGGAGATTGGATTTATCAGCCTTCCATAGTTTTGATTATTCACTGCTGCTCAGGTATTGCGAAATGGAATTTTAATATATTTCTTTTTAGTACAAGCAACATTTTGATTACCCCGAAACTAATTGGAATGACAAAGGCAGTTTCAAGGAAGTCCTGTGGGATGAAATTTCATAGGAGTCATTTGTTTCGTCCTTCTTAAAAGGTATTTAGCTGACAAGTGACACCACTGCTTAGCACTGAGTGAAAGTAGAAAAGAAAAAGGGAACTTTTTCTGTGCCTGTGAGTAGGTGGGAACTCCTGCTTTGGCCTGGCTGCCATGCTTGTCACAGGTCCGCTGCATGGGCCAGTTTCATGACACAACACAGCTGAGTCCTTTGAAACCGGCTGGGTGAGTACACCAAACTGGTGAAGGGAAGTCAGGACTGCTGAACTGGTTTCTTACGCATTAAAATACTGAGGAAAAGCAACCACTTTGGTATGGGGTGGTACTCATTACATAATTGAACATTTATGCAGCTCGTGATTCACGCCTCACATCATAGTTTCCATAAATCCAAGTTTTGTCTGTTACAAGTGGAAGAATTTCTAAAACAAATAAATAAATAAATCATCTAGAATGAGGTTTAGGTCTGAAAAGTTTTCCCTTTTTACTGTGAAATTAAATACAATCCAGCTGCTTGGAAAGCGAAGACAGGAATATATGTAGATGAGAAGAAAGAGGGAGAGATGGTGATTGCATAACTGTGGCAGTGAGCCACAGAATCAACATTCACACCACAGTATGGAGGCAAAATACTGTACGGTACCATGTAAAGCTACTGTGGGAGTACACGCCACTACCTCCAGAACTGTGGACAACACAAATACGTACAAATCCACACTCCCACAAGTACCACCATCTCTCCTCATTAGTGGGCAGTGTTGACTCTGACACCTCCATATCATAACCCTCTTCAAACCATATTCTTATCCTGAAGAAGATGAAGAAGCGGAGCACTCAAGAATAAATCCTTTTGAAATTTTGCTCATAAATAAAATATTAATCTATAATTATACATATGTATATAGATCAAGCCACCCCCGGTACACACAAACACACGCATACACACACATAACATCTGAATAGTCTCATTGACAGTCCACCAAGAGTCACCTCATTATTTTTCCCACATTGCAACACGATCTGGCAATAAAACAGAGGTGATCTTCTCACAGCCTGGCGCTTGAGAGCTGCGATATTTAGAATTAAATGTCTTTCAGGGCTGACAGGTGAAACGGGCATCTCTGGGGGCATATTTGCCGTCTTTTCGCCGCACAAACACATTTTTAGTCAGCGCAGGTGTCATGAGAGGCGCTCTGAAGGGCAGCGCTTTCTGGATTACTCACCCCATTGCCGCGGACTTGAGGAACAACTCCTTTTTTTCTTTAATCTGGAGGTTATATATTGGCTGGGTTGAGAAGAAAAATGTTTCAAAAGCGCAGTCCGTAGATGATTAGCGGTCCAAAGAGTTTATAACCCCGTGTGCCAGCTCCGAACAAGTCCTCTTGCCAGAGACAGCTGAGATATGAGAGAGTGAGAGAGAGAGCACTTCTTCGCAAACTCGACTCACCGGGCTGTCAAGCTCAGACTTACAGAAGCCCGTTCAATTCAGGAAGTTTTTTCCTCCTCTCCTCCTTTGTTTTTCCTGTTCACATGGGCGGGTGTGAATCCCACCTTGGCGTGGCTTCTCCCTCGCCGCCTTCAAACAATCGGCGCTGGTGAGTTAAGTTAATGTTTGCATTTCGCTGCTCTGCGCTGAGCTGAGCTTCTTCCTCCACAACGGGGCTGTTTCATATCAACGGCAGCAGCAGCGACACGGGGTGGCTTCCACCTGCTTTCTCCTTTCAGCCACCCACGGTTTCCTAAACCTGTCATATCTGTAGTGGTGTCTGCGGTTTTAGATGGACTTTTAGTCCGGACTGGGTTTTGGGTTAATTTTCGTCTTAAACAAAAAAATGATAATTTTCAGTTAAACCCGACGGTTTTTTAAATCAAAAATCTGATCCACTTACATGTTTCCATTCACTGTGCTGGCTTCCACCAGTTAGCTTTTTCTCCCAAATTAAGCGGAGTAACTGTTCAAGCAAACTTCTCTACGCCACTTATTAGCATCTATTTGTGTCAATTAATAGCTTTTGAATCTTTTCATAGTGATTGTTGGCCCATTTTCTTCCAGCCCCTAACTGCCAGGTAACGTTCATTAATCTCTAGCAGGTGCGCGCGCTCCCAGAACTATTGAAATTTGTAGACCTTTGTTCCGGGGGGGAAGGATTTCAGCGACGTACGACACTGAAATTTCAGAGCTGGGAAGTGTAGCTGAAGCTAACGACGTACTTGTCAGATAAAGGTATGTTTTCAAAGCCGGAGATGTAACTGTTGTTGTTTTTTTTTTATTTAGGTTTATTTTTTGTTGTTTATATGTCGGATAACTTCAGTGATTGTCCAGAATAGTTTTCTTGTTGGAGAAATATTTCACGCTGTTTAGCAAAACCAAGAGGGAAGATAAACACGACTCCGCGGTAGCAGCTTTTTTAGTGATAATAAGTAGTTCAATAACTTGTGTGCTCACAGAATGACCGAAACTTCGGAAACCCAGCAGAACTACGAGGAGATGTTCGCAAACAGGTTCTCCTCGGAGGATAGGGAGTACCAGGAGTACCTAAACCGTCCTGCAGACTGCCCGCCCATCGTGGAGGACTGGAGGGGTCGTGGGGGAGGAAACCAGAGAGGCAGAGATAACAGGTAGGTTCTGCTTATTAATTTTGATTTAACTTTATCATTATGAAACTTCTAACGATCGAGAGAAGCGATAATGATAGAAACACCGCTGTAATGTAGTTGGAAAGCGTTAGAAAATACTGAGAATTCCCTCGAACGTTGTGTAGCTGGGATTTCAGTAAGGAATAAGATTTTATTCAGGTGCTCTGATCCAGAAAACCTTTCATTGAGTAAGGCAGTTTTCCACTGAAAAATGAACAGCAAAATGGAAAGGGGGGTAAAACTATCCTTAAAGAGAAGTATTCAAATATGCTATTAATCAGGACCTTATACTATGAAGTTTCAAGATTTCGTGAATATATTTTGAATCTCGTGGCATCAGCAGCATCTAGCTGATCTCAAACTCCAGGCCTTGTGGGCCAGTGTCCTGAGGGTTTTAGATCTCACCTTGGGTCATCACACCTGAATCAAATAAATAGTTGATTACCAGGCCTCTGGAGAACTTCAAGACATGTTGAGGAGGTAATTTAGCCATTTGAGTCAGCTGTGTTGGATCAAGGACGCATCTAAAACTTGAAGGACACCAGCCTTCCGAGCCCTGGTGTCCGAGACCCCTGATCTAGCCGGTCGCAAGTATTGATAAGGATACTGGCGGATGAGCGGCTGATCATACAAAGGAAGATGAAACATTTCATGTCCCATGATCAGTTTCGACAGTTGGGGATTGGACTGCCAAGGCCTCCACCTCTGAATGCTGTCCTAATTAACATTGCTCCTGCCAGTGATAATTCCATAGTTGTGTTCATGCATTTTCCACCAAGCCAGTGGATCGTTTTGTCCATCTATGACCTCCTCACTGAGAAGTCTATTTTTATCTGCGCCTTCTCCTCTAGTGTGCAATTTAGCAATTAGTTTGTCCATGTTTGAGCTTCTTTTGTGTTCTAAATGCGCAAATCAGTCCGTGCATGATTACATTGCTCTACCCATCAAAAAGTCTTTGCATGCGCAAATATACAGCCTATCGTTCGTTATTGGACTGACAATGGTCGGTTGGAAAAATTTTTACGTATTGCCCAAACACTGGAGTGATGGTGGAAAAGAGCTTCCTCCATACTGAGGGAAAGGAAGAGAGCTCGGTCATTCAGGTGATGCTCAGAATAGAGCCGCTGCTTCCACACATCAAAAGGAGCCGGTTGTGGTGGTTCAGCCATCTGACTAGTTTCCTTCCTGGGTGAGGTGTTTGGAGCTTGTCCTACTGACAAGAGTTTCCGGGGCCAACTCGGGACAAATAATTTCTAAAGTCATTTCAAGAGTTTGTCTCTCAGCTGGCTTGGGAACACCTCGGTGTCGCACCACAGAGGGCTGGAGGAGGTGGCTAAGGAGCGGCAGGTCTAGGCATATCTCTTTAAACTGCTGCTTTTCCAGGAGGCACCAAAGAAGGCTGATGAAAATGAAGACTGTAAGTTATAAGTCTGCTGTCACTAAGACATGGGAGAATCTGATGCATTACAATTGTTATGCAATTAAGAAAACTTGGATCCAGTACAGTCTGCCCACAGAGGTCAGTGGGATTGTCCAGGAATGTCGATTTTCAAGACAACTGATTATTCCATAGGTGGTAATTTTTAGTTATGGAGCATAGCCTGCAGAATAAGTTGCCATGGCGATGTCCCCCAGTAAGAGGTAAACTACCTTCATAAAACTGAAATCCCAGCATTAACACTGAAGTTTCTGGAGGAGTTTCCTGGTGTTTTAACTTCTTGCATCTATTTTTAAATTGTGATGAGAGATAAGAGAAACCCAGTTAGCACGACCTTGTGTTTCATGATACCCTAGTAGTTAATAAGGACAACTTAAGCTAATTTCTGTCAATCCCTGCCTTTTGTTTCTTAATTTTGTCACCATCAAGGTACCATGACCGTGGTCAGAGAGGACGTGGATGGGGAGGAGACCGCAGTTGGAGACGAGATGATCGTGGACAGCAACACTGGCACGACAGAAATCGAGACGGAGAGCGAGACCGAGATCGGCACTGGGGTCATGGAAGTGGGTCTTATTCAGGGCGGCCAAGCTCCAACCAGGGATACAACTTCCCCCATCAGAGACCACGTCATGACCGCTACTGATCTCTTCTCTAGTCTCTCAGGTGTTACAAACATTTAAAGTATTTGTAGTCTTTCAGCTCACATTGTAGTACTATATGTAATACTATCTTTGGGCGATTCAAGATGCATATATTAGCAAGGATGAGGAAAAGCATAAACTCCTCATTTCCTCAAACATCCTATTTTTTTGTTTATCATTTTTATTTTTGATGCACTGATTTTTTTTATTCCAAATTAAAATTCTTGGCAGGTAAACGGGACTGTGTAAAACCGCTGCTGTTGGACTTCCACTTAGATTTTTTTTTTTTTTTTTTTTTTTCCCCCCCTTCTTTTTTTTTTTTCCCCTTTATTTTTTTTTTTTTTTTTTTCCCACTCCT
>VUQR01019337.1:76004-100405 GCA_015108515.1 Hemichromis elongatus
TTTTTGGTTGGGGGGGGGGGGGGGGGGGGAAACCCTGCCTCAAACTGATTTTCTTGGTTCTTTCTCTTATGAGGGCTGTCTAAGTGGGCAGGCAGCAGGAGAAGCTCTCAGGTCCTGGTGACTCACCTGACAGCCTTCGTGGATCACTCTCCTCGTCACAGCCCACTCACAGCCGTCTAAAGTGGCTTTGTTTGCACCGCCTGTTTCATATAAAAGTGCAGATTATGCAATTTAAGAGCACTTCATCTTTTGAGCTACAGAGCTTTCAGGGGACAGCCTTCTTCTTTTCACTGGCAGAAACAGAGCACATCCAGCAAAGAATAATTGGGCATTATTGAGATGTGCGTCAGGATTAAGGACGACACCGTAACCACGACGCCGATTACCTCCCTTGATCGTCTCTCAACCCCCTCCTCTAATCTGTTTTGTAGTATCTAAATGCATGTAGAGCATTTGGCATCACCTAGTGACACAAAGAGGAATGGTATAAACTGTGCATAAATAATGTTTACCACAATCTCACTTTTTAAGCTTTAAAAAAAGAAAAAAAAAAAATTTCTCCATAAAACTGGAACGTTTATTTTGTTGCGTTTTTTTCTTCTTCCATTTTAATGCTAAGCAAACATGAAGTCATAAATAACAGCATGTACCACTGGCGTTACACAAAATACACACATGGAGCCTGAATACAATGCCAAAACAAAGTACTTGAACAGACACGTGTTGAATACATGATAAACAGTGCACAATAAAAAAAACAAATGTACATATGTAAATATTGTACTTCGGATAAATGCATCAGCAAAAGGATTGTAGCCGTCTGTAGCCTGACGTGCAGCTCATATTCACATGTTAACACACAGACCGCTCTCAGGCCTGTCTCCAGGGATGTGTCTGTATTTAGATCATTCATAGCCGATGATACACTTTATCACCCAAAAAACTTTTCTTTTTTTTTTTAAACAACAGAGCTGTGATTTTTACACAACTCAGGCTGTTTCCACATTGCTGATCATGCCTGTACATCAACATCGTATAGACAAATACCCACATACGGCACACGTGCACACGCACACACACATTCGTTACTCCATGGGCTCATGAGGCACTAAGTGCAGTCCAGTCTTTCCAGCAGTCCGAGGTCTCCTTGTTTCAGGGTACCTGAATGACACTGCAGCAAGTTCAGCTGTAGTAGATGATTTCTGGTATCTGCCCGTCCTCCACGGATGTGCCGTTGTTATTTCCAGGTGAACTAAAAAAGAAAAATGTTGTCTTGGCCCCCGATGCCAATTCCTGGGTCACCTTCTTTAACCCTTTAGTGCCGTAATGCGAGTCAGGGCCCTGAGTTATAGAATGAAAAAGACAAGACTTACTTTCAATTAAGCTAATATTCACCGATTCCTTCAATTCAATTTTTCAAACACAGCGACCTCGAGCTGACCTTTAAGGTGGCGCACGCAGTGTAGCTGACGTTGGGTAGGATTTCCACAGGCTCTTTGAACATCACTCGGAACGTGTTTGCTGTGCCATCACAGCTGAAACCCGTCTCGTTCTGTCCCAGCGTGATGCGTTTGTCGCTCTCTATGATCTACGGAGAAACAGGATAAGGTCTTTACCGAATGTACAACAACAAAATCAGCTTTTTACACAGCTGGCAGCGTCGGTGTCACATCTGTTTACTGGTGAATTTCTGTAGCTGTAACGAATGTTGAAGACCCCCAAAATAAACTGTTACACAGCACATATTCTACTATGTCTCTTCTTACTGGGGACTAAAGTTAACAGGCACAGAGACCAGCCAGTGACTGCTCAATTCAATTGTCGATCGTTTAGGCCATGTGACTGGGGCTTTATTTTAGATGAGCAGCAGTGATAGGAGGGATCACATGCATGAAGGGCCCCTGGCTATACTTTGAACAGCAGGGATGATGCAAATCTTGAACCTTTACATCACAGATAGTAATCTGAACATCTACAAAGCACTGTAAGATTCTGGGCTGTTTCACTGGTGTGCAGAAGCTTCTGAACTGAAAGACTAAGTTGGCATTTGATGGCACGTTTTTAGTAAAATAACTGAAAGGCAAACACGTGTCAGGGCTTGGTGTTCGACAGAGATAAAAGGTCAGCTACTGAACACTCGCTTTCAGCAATCGCACATAGATACGTCACCTAAAGAGGAATTATAAAATACATAATAAAAGAGAGTGAGTTCAAATAAATCAGCTCTAGACAGCACACCTTTTTTTTTTTGGTATCTTTATTACATATTTTAGAAAGGATATAACCTCTTGTTTTCTCTGTTTGGATTTCTAATTTCCCCACTTACTGGTATTTTTTGATAACACTATTTCTGCTTTTTTTAATAAATGCAATGTTTTGACTTTGATTGACTTTGATGTGTGAGCGGACTGTAACGTTACTTTTCCAACCCTGGGTTACCTCAAATTACTTTACAGCTAACAGGATTAATAACAGTAGCTAATGTATTATGTGTATATTATATAAAACGATGCTGACTTTAGCCTTTAATTATAGAATAAAAGCTCTGATGCATAAATAACAGAAATAAATAACAGGAAGACCCAAGAGCAATTTCAGGGTTCAGTTAGCCAGCTGCAAGTATTACAGTGGCATAGAGAACGGAGGCATGCAGATCATACACAGGTATCTCACTTGCTTTTAGACTAAAGAACATTATTCTGAAATTCTCTCACACTTTGTAGATTTTTGTTTTTTGCAGAACAGTGAAACTCTGCCTCTGATGCTACTGAACTTTCTTTTCAGTAGTGCTTACTTTTACATTATTTTGTTTCTCGTGTCCCAATTCTTTGACATGTGTTGCTGCCATCAAATTCAGAGGAGCTGATGTTTTTCACTCGGGGGTAAAATGTCTTATTTCAAGCATGTGACATATTTTCTATGCTTTTCTGTGAATAAATTATGTGTTTATGAGATTTGCAAATCACTGTTTACGGTTTTTTATTTACTTTCAATCTCCATCCCAATATTTTTGGACATGACACACAGTATACAAAGCTGCAGGACAGTCTTATGTACATCTAACCATTATTTTGGCCAGTGCTAGCTCTTAGCTTGAGCATGTACTGTATGCTCGTGCATATTTGGGGGGAGTTTACACATTGAGCACTAAATTTATAGTTTAAAGCTAAATTAAGATATATTAAAGCGAGGATTGGTGATTTTGTCACCACAACTCTGTATTTTAGAAAAGTTGTTTTTCTTATGTTTTTTTTTACTCAATTTAACATTTTAAAGTTGCTGTTTTGTTTTTTACTTGCTGGCTATAATATAAAAATGATACACTCAGTCCTACTAAAAAGTTAGAAGCCACTGATCAGCGGTCTAAGTATTTTTTCTTGAACCACATTATGTCTTAGTGCCAGAAGTTACCTGTATGTTGACCTGATAGTCGGTGGGTCCGTGTATGGAACCATACAAGCCAAAGCCCACTATGGATATTCTTCTGTTTACATTGAATCTGCAGAGAGAGAGAGAGATGGAAACAAAATTTAAAAATCAAATGTTAATGTGTATTTTTTTTTTTTATTAACAACCATCAACACTCCGCTCACCTGATCCTGTCGCTGGTACCACTGTACCCCCATCGACTCTCAACCTGCTGGAATCTATTAATGCTGCACTCCTCCCCCCTGAGGCAGCAGCGAGGCCTGTCGATGTAGTCGACCCGCGGTTTGGGGTTTACTGTAAAGTGTAAAAACAGATTTACCACCTCCCGATCGAACAATATTCCAGACTGGGCAGGCCCTGTTGCACAAGAAAGAATATCAAACTGGTTTCTGTGGTTTGAGTTGTATATCAGGAACATGATGGATATGCTTAGTGATGGCTGAACTGGTCAGAAGTGTTGCAAACATTGTAGCATTGCGAATAAACTCATATTTCTGTGATCCACTTACCGGCAGCAAACTCCTCAACAGTCATGAGCGGGAAGCGGATGAGCGGGAGGGCTTTCCCCAGAACCTTCTGTTTGTTCTCCGCGGTCAGAGGAAGCTGTTGCCTGTAACACTCGGCCTCCGCCCAGCGGACCACCGCGCCAAACAGACGGTTCTCCCTGATGCTTAGTGTGTCTCTTTCAAGCACCGCGCAAAGAGTGTCTACACAGGCAAATACACAAAAGGCTTAAAATTTAGCAACTCGCATGCAAACCGTGGAAGAAAAAAAAAAAAACACCTGATCAAGAACGCTCACATACCCAGGTCAATATCTGTAAATCCCTCTGCATTTATTGCATCTGCAGTGCTTTTGTCGATGGTGTCCAAGCAGAGACTGGCCAGCTGGGGCTCATCAAATAACCTGGCCTGTAGCGAGACCACAAAAGTATCAGTGTAAGTGTTTATTTTGGTCATTTATCTTGAATGCACCAAAGGAGGTTTCCACATTAGAAGAAGCAAAACTAAAACAGCCTGAGCTGGGTTGAATCTCATAACGCTAACGAATAAATCTGGTAAGCCATAGCACTGCTAATACAGAAAACACTGCTCAGAATATGGTTGCTTTAGCTGATTTATAGTATTGTTTTTAGTATTGTTCTAGGTGCTGCTGAGAATTTTTTTTTTCCCCATCAGATTCAGTAGCAGCCTAAGGGCACAGCAGCCAGCCACAGAACAGAAAGCCCAACCCAAACAAACGGCAGCATAAACCGAAAATAGAACAGCTAATGTTGTAAAAATCCAGCCATCGATGGCTGGGAGGTGGTCCGGCGCACGCACACACACACACACAGAAACATAAAAGAAATACAGCTTTATCTCCAAACGTAAGAGCTGCTGTTGAACAGATGGTAAGAGCAATGCCAGATTTTCATTAGATTTTTTTTTTAACATATTGCCCAGAAAATGCATTTAGAAAATAAAAAAAAAACCCAAAAAACAGACCAAGCTGATATTAAGACCCTATTCATACCCGCCATTAAAGAAATCTGACTCTCTGTAGACTACATAAATCTGACTATTTATATCTAGTGCCTTCAAGGAAGGATAATTTCAAAACCAAGCAAGTTAACTAAGCAGAATTAAAAAGAATATTTCAAATTAAAAAAAAATGTGACAAAACAAAAGTACAATCCATGCCATTGCACTATAGTCAAGGATGGTGAAAGTAACCTGAGTGAGAAGCATAAATGCGTTGTCAGCTCTGAGGTGTTTGGTGAGGAACTCCACGCAGTGCCCCTCCAGAGCAGGGACCGCATACTTCTTAGCCGTGTACAGAGTTGTCATCACCGTCTCTGGACCAATGTGGACCTCGTCAGAATAGAGAAACCTGTAGAGAGGAAACAGGCACCAGAACCAAGAAGAGAACCATTACATTTTCATAGTTATTCTACGTAAATTCCGAAAAGTTGGAGGTTTTGAGTCATTAAATAAACCCCTGCATATCTTTCAGCTATGGTGATACCTTGCCAGATGTGCAAGTTGCCAATTCCATAGGAACTAAAGCACATCCAACCCATCAGTGATGCCGGCCTTATTAGCTTAGTGACTGAAGGGTTTGATTTTGAGATAATAACATCAAATTTTGATTTAGTTGTGCAGAAAATATGTCCAAAGGTATCAGTTTTATTCAATAACATAAATTTATGTACTTCAATTATTTTTCTGCTGGAAAATGAGATTGTCAAGCATAACAACGCTGTCACTAAAATCCACCATAAATGTTGGAGTGGGTGGGCTATCAGTCTGCGATTGAATGGGATCACGTTGGCAATTACATACCTTGTCCAGCTGAGTGCGTCCATCATTGGTGGTGGTTTTCCACTGAGCCTATTTATTGAAAGTTTGCTTGGCTAGAATTATTTTAGGATGGTGGTGCAGCAGATGAGCCCTCTTCAGTAGTCCTTAGTAGTATTACAGGGTATTTTCATGTATTTATCTGTTTATATGAATTAATCTAATAAAAAAAATCAATATTTGTTGTCCCTGCATTTATAGAATATCTTAAAACTGTCCTGTGTCGATATACCCCCGCAGCCCTGGTGATCATTATTGTTTCTTACCAGTTCCTATTTGAGTTTTTACCTTTCAAATTGTTTATTACAAGCAAAAGTTTCAAGGTCACTTTGCTGCAGGGCTTTTAAAATTATGTCATGTAAATAGTGATAAACTGTTTTTAATAGAGTACATTAGAGCAAGGTTTCGTATTTTTCATTAGGTCTATAATTAGTTACCTTCGTTGTATCAACAACAGCTCACTACATAAACCTCATATCGCCACATAAAGCGCCCTGTCTTTGATTAACTTCTAAATGCTGCTTTTAATGTTCACGTACACTTGGCTCATGTGGTATGCTTACTGGTTTTTACCACCTCGAAATCATAATAGGGTGGTACTAGGTGGTCTCGAATGCAGGCAGGACATGGTGATCACCTGTCCTACCTGAGCAGCGCGAGGAAGGCGGCCGGCTCCACATCAGGCAGCTCGATTTCAGCAGAAGTCGTGGCCATCCCTCCGTTAAACATGGCATCAAAAACGGCACTGCCAGCGGCCAGGACGAACTTATGGGCCGGTATCCTCTGGGCCTGTCTGCCTTTCCCCACTATGAACCTGACGTCGCTGAGCAGCTCGTTGTTGAAGAGGAAGGCGAAGCGCTCCTTTAGGGACCTCTTCGTCGCCTGCCAGTTGTACATGGGCTCCCGGTGAAGGCCGAGAACGGGTGGGGAGCCGGAGGGAGTAGGACCGGAGGCTGGGACGTTGGAGAGCGCTGCTGGTGCTCCGCAATGAGCTGAGTTGGATGCTGCCTCCTGACCGTCATGGTTTGACGGCAATCCGCCACCGCTGCTCCCGGTCGCCATAACGACACACTGTTTTTAATGAAAACGGGAAACGGCCTCGTTATTGACACGCAGTCACGCACTCGCCGTAATGTTTGTTTTGTTATTCATTTACGTTGTATCCATCGCAGCAGACGCCATCACTCACCACTAGCTACCTGCTAGCATCAGAGTTTCAGGAAGTGACGTAAGCGTACTTCCCCAAAAACACCTTTTTTGTCCTGAAACTTTATTGTTTACTTCTTGCTAGAACAAACGAACAAAGAAAAAGCTTGAACAGTTTGTTCGTGTCTTAACATACAGATCTTTTATCTATGTGACCGTATTAGACATAATACAATCGGCAAATAGATTAGAATTTAAATAACAAAATGCTAAATAAAAGTAGCATTTATACATTAAAACGTGGAAGAACGTGTGAGCAAGAGGCCCTACAATTTATTTTTTAATTTTATTAAATATTTTTGATCATTCTTCAATTGGTTGATTAATTTAAGATTCAAAATGTAAAAATAAATAAATAAATAAAAATAATAAATGTGTAACTTATAAAGACAAATAATAAGCCATCAAAAACTCATTTATAAAGGTCAGGCATCAAATGTAAACTTTTTTTGAGATATTAGCTTCTGTGTGCTATAATTTTTAAAAACCTATATCAATTATTAACCATGAAGTTAAAAATTGTCACTTATACTGAATACTCATTCAGTATAAGTAATCTTTGCTTGAATAATCTTTGCTTGAATATCCTATTCACTAGTAGTTCAAACAATTACAAAGCCAACAGAGTAACCCCCTGTGAACTAAGAGAGATCATTTATTAAAATGATATGGAAACAGGGTTGAAATTAGAGTAACAAGGTTGAAGAGGTATCTTACTTTTATTTCTAGATCATGACATAAATTACAAAAATAAATACTCAGTGCCACAGAAATACTGATTAATAATATTTTATATGCTTGCTTATGCTAATACTTGTTCTATATGTATGGCAACAGTGTTGCAAATCAGTTGCTAGGATTAGTGTTTTTTCAGAAACAAGCTGCCGATGTGAATCTTAATGGACTGTGAATTAATGAATGAGGTTGTATTAATAAAGGAAGGAAATGCTGAAATTAACTTGTCTTCTTTTGGTTAGTTACACACCCAATACAGTCAGAAAAGACTGGAAAAATGCTAAATATGTCAAAGAGGACTGACCTTTTGTCGACCTGTGGTATCAATACATGGATGAACGTGCCACTTCATCTTTTTCATGTTGTCTCATGGTCTTACTCGTCTATACTTTTGTCAGGACTGTTAGATTCTTCTTTCAAATATGTTGATGTGTAATAAATTGATTTTAAAAATCACAAGAGAAATGTATCAACAAAAGCAAAAATAAAAAAAGAAAGTGGATTTGTAACGTAGTTCAAGTCTTACATCTGACATTGTTTTGAAGAAACTGGGCAAAGCAAAAAATGCCATTTAGGTTTTCTTAAGAATAACATCTTTCGGCAATTGTTTTCAACAACCAGGTTTAAATTTAGTCTTACAACAAAATTATGTAAACACCAAATGTATATTTTTGTATTTTGTGCTGTTTTTTTGTTTGTTTGTTTGTTTTATCCACTTTTCTTAATTCTCCTATTATAAACCTCCTCATGCTTGATGACGTTTTCCAGTTGACCGCTGGGTGTCGGTGTTACACAAACAAACAAACAACCTTTCAACCTTTTTTTCGTATATATATATATATATATATATATATATATATATGTCGCTGTCCTATTTTGCTACTTTGTAATTTTTTGTCTTTTTTACGGACTGTCATATAAATTCATTTGCACATCCCCTATACATATTATTTTACTATTTCCTTTGGCTTAGTGTTTGGATGTATAGAAAAATATAAATGAATGAAAAAACGTCACATCTCAGAGATAAAGGCGAGCAAAAAATTGTTTCAAAAAGAAGAAGAGAAAAACACGAGAATTGTTAATTTACGACATTAAGCTCAGCTGAAAGACTTTCTTTTGACGTTTCTCTCCAGGTGAGGGCCCGCCCCCACCATCTGAAAGCTGAAGCCCTGTGGGTGTAGCGCATGTGTAGGTAAACAGAGAAAGAGGGAGAAAGGAGAGCAGACAGACAGACAGACCAGACAAGATTAAACATGCATGCGGGGTCAGAGCTCAAAGGTTTTTTTTCGGCAACACTCTGACTTTCCTCCCATCCTTTGAAATGTGACTCGCAAGCCAAGCACGAACATTTTGTGCGGCTGATTCATTTAATTTAACATTTTCAGTTCTCAAAGTCGCTCAAAGTCGGTGCGCAATGAGCGCGTCTGCGGGAACGGGAGTGTTTCTGCTCTCCTTGATGTCTATCCCCATCTGCTATTTATTCAATTCTTTCATTTACAGCAACAGGTACGTGGGAACTGGTTCACATATTTTAACTGTTGGACATCCGGATTAAATCATCTGAGAATGATTTACCAGATTTCTTTTTTAAAGGTGTCCTTTTTTCATGCAGCGCTGAAGCTTTCGTCTTCGCTTGGTGCACAACAGTTCTTATTCTGGCCATTTCAGCTCGTTTTATGCTTAAAAAGAAGGCTCCAGTAGATCCACTTTTCTATGGTAGGATTTCTCAAATGCACGTTTCTTGATTTGACCAACAGCGAGCGAGGGAAATGGTCATTGCAGATCAAAGTTCGAGCTAGGACTCACTGCATGTTGTACATATTAAAAACCTACTGCAGTATTTAAAAAACAGTGGTATTTAAAGCAGCACGCAATGTTTGCAAGTTGTCCTGTCTTTAATTATAAATTAATATATCAAATATGCATCTGTGAAGTGTATGCAGTGCATGCATTCCTCAGTGTGGTGAATCTGATCATTGGACTGGAGCAAGACAACATCATTGATGGATTTGTGACATTTTACCTCAAAGAGGCAAGTGTTGCTCTGTTGTGTCCAGATTATGAATGCCCCCATTCCACAGTTTTACTGATAAATCTACTCCGTGTTTCAGGCAGATCCACATATCAACACAGCACATGGGCACATGATATCCTACTGGGATGGCTGTGTGCATTATCTCATGTATCTGCTCATGATTGCTGCAATAACTTGGGGGTAAGAGCTGTATTGTTTCCAAGGTTATTCACCACAGCTGCACCACTGAGTAAGGGAAATATTTGACACTTAATCCCTTCCATATTATACCATTTGATGAGATGAGCTTGACAATGTATTTATATAGCTAATTCTTTGAAACTACAATATGATCATCTGGCTTTGCTACATGGTTTGGGCAGGGACAATTACCGAGCAATTGGACTCTATTGGGTGGGATCTTTTCTCATGCGTGCAGTGGTCTACATTCTTGGGAATGCTGTGGGTAAGTACACTAAAAATAATGGAATGCTTTTAGATGGCTTGTGTAGGGTAGCCCGTTATATTCCGTTTGTTTACAGGGATTTAAACTAGATCATTTCTGACCCCCCTCCCCCCCCCAAACAATCTTTTCCCAGGAAAGTATGGGACTCATGTAGGCCCTCTCTTCGTTCTCCATATGTTGTACATCTCAGTGTCGGTGTGGGCTTGCTTCCGCATCTTCAGTCAGCCTTCTACACGGGACGTTAATTTAACAGTAAGAACCTGATCGCCGTCCCTCTCAGATAGAAAACACCTTTATTGCCATTAGTCCAGTGTCACGTGTCTGTGAGATGATTCTGATGAGTAATTACCACAGAAACAGTGAAACAATGTTAGTGGTGCAGTTGTGTTCTCAGGACATCGAGGAGGCTCAGAGGCCTGGCTTGCTCCGCAGACCTGCGGACTTGGTATTCATCATCTACCTCATCCCAGCGCTGGCTTTCTGTGTGTTCAGAGGCCTGGTAAGAAACCTCATGGTGATCGGCTTGCCCAGCATGCACACAGCTGTAGATTACTTACTTAGCGTTGGGTGTCTCTCACATATCAAACTGTTATGTCATGTCTTCAAGGTTGTTCTTGACTGTTCCAGCAAATGGTGCCAAGACTACATACAACAGTATGAGCCATACCTCAAAGACCCTTCAGCCTACCCTAAAGTACAGGTAACACGGTGACAGTAAACACACCAAAAATGTAACCCTAACGCTGTAATATTAAACCACACATCTAAAGCAGTAAACTGTGTCACTGTTTGTCAGATGCTGGTGAGCATGCTGTATTCTGGGCCCTACTACATCATTACTCTGTATGGGCTGTTGGTCCCAGGATGTGACTGGATGCCAGACCTGAGTCTTGTACACTCGGGAGCATTGGCACAGGTATTGTTGATTGGTGTATACAGCGATGGGGCCCCAGGTATGATTTACATTAGATGCCTAGCATCTCTAACTTGTTCTGAATAGCTGGAAACCAAATGTGGAAGTGATGAAAGAGTTGCTAGGTTTTAAAAACAAAGGCCATGTGAAAGAGTCGTTTGCAGTCTTTAGTTTTCCCACATGACATCATTGTTCCAGGTAGATTATTTAATTCGGTAAACTTTCTCAACTGTAGTGATTGCAAGTTGGTCTTTGTTTAGCGTACTCTTCAGAGCTGACAGACACCATTGGCTCTATTTACATCTAAAGATGGAAAGTGAAGTGTTGTGGGAGCGGCTATCGTGCTGATCACATCTCCACTGCACAATGCAGCCATTGTGTTTGAGCTGCAGGCTGGCGCATCACTCATCAGCAGGATAAGGGCAGAAGCTGACTTCAGACCAAGAGGAATGGTGGTATTGGTGGTGTTCACTTAAATGTCAGCTGTTCAGCCAGGATATAAATAGGAAGGTTGATCCTCTGGCAGCATTGGTTGCTATGAAACATGTCACGTGTCAGCAACTTTCTATGAAAAGGTAAATGACACAAGTGTATTAGATTGAAAATCATATGAGGATTGGTGGTGGTGCCAGAATGCAGGCATCAACAGTCCAGTAAAGGAACAATTCACCCTAAAACAGCTGTTACTTTGTTTTTGTCTGCTTCAAATGGGTTTCCTGTGTAAGCCCTTATTGCTCTGTCATTGTAGATAGATCATTGCTTCCAGCAGGAATATGTGGGCTTTGGCATCACAGGATTTCCTGTAAGATTTATGACTTTAAACTGATGTTTAATTTACTAATAGTAATGTGCCCAGATGGTCTCACTAGACCAGACCACCAGAGGTTCTGTGGGAGAAGATACATTTAAAATAAAGGAAACAATAAATGTGGAAAAGCATTTTTTTTTATGTAGGTTGATTCTAAAAGGAAAAACAAAACAACAACTAAAAATCTGTGCTAACCAGAGTTATTATTGTTTTTTATTTTCTAATCTGTTTTTTTTTTTAATTCAGTTTAGTGTCAGTAAGGATATTTTTGCTATATTTTTATTTTATTTTTGTCAGTTTTCCAAGTTCACAAAACAATTTCAGTTAGTTTTATTTTTTTTTATTTCAGTTAGGTAACATGTTTTTCCACATCTACTTTTAGTTTAGTTTTAGTTTTAGTTAACTATATTAACCTTGGTCTTGACATCTAAGTCTATTCTTCTAGGGACTTCCACTAGTTAAATAACAAAAAAAGAAAAAAAAAGAAAATCATGAGCTCAAAATATTGTTAAATATGTACGAAATATTTAAGTGCAAGATATACTGTACAGACAAAAGTATTGGACCACACCTCTTAGCCACTGAATTCAGGTGTTTCGTTCAGTTATGGGCCGTGCAGCCACCCTTTATAAACATGTGTGGAAGAATGGGTCCTTCTAAACCACTCACTGAATTTGAGTGTGTTTACTGTAATAGGATGCCACCACTGCACCAAGTCAGTGTCTGAAATTTCTTCCCTCCTACATTTTTGAACAGTAAGTGTTTTTTTTGTTGCAAAGTGAAAAGTTCAGGAACCACAGGAGCTCAGCTAAAAAAGTGCCAGACCAAATTAAGTTACAGCATATCTGATGCCTCAGCAGGATCAAAGCACTGAGGCACATAGTGGATAACAGTCTCTGCTGATTGACTAACTGCAGTTCCAAACCTCCTCTGACATTAACATCAGCATGAAAATTGTCTGCTGGGAGTTTCATGGTGTGGGTTTCCATGGCTGAGCAGCTGCATACCAGCTTCAGATAGTGTTGTAAAGTACTCTGTCACTGGACTCTGGTAGAGTGGAAACACAGAGGAACTGAATAGAATAGCTACTTTATTCTCATTCAGAACACACACACCAGTTAGCGCACAATAAAACTACATTTTGTGCACTTTGTGCACTCATTTGCCATTGGACAAAAATGTAAAATGGGAAAAAAAAGCTTAGATATATATATCTGGAAGAATATGAAAAAATGACTATATATATAAAAGCATCGCCTGACTGCACTGTCCCAACTGTGAAGTATGGTGTTTGTGGAGGAGGGGATAATGCTCTGGAGCTTGTGTTTCTGGCCAGTGGAGGGGACTCTTAAAGCTTCAGCTTACAAAGACATTTTTGACTATTAACAGTTTAGGGAAGGGCCTTTTCCTTTGCAACATCTCTGTGCACCATGGTATAAAGCAAGGTCCACAAAGGTTTGGTTGGACGAGTGGAGTGGAAGAACTTGACTTGACACAACCCTGACCTTAACCCCATTTACCACCTTTGGGATGAACTAGAATCAAGTTTGTGAGCCGACCCCTCTCCTCTGACATCAGTGTCAGGCCTTGTAAATGATCTCCTGGGTAAAAGGGCAAATATTTCCAAAGGCATTGTTCAAAATCTTGTAGAAAGCCAGAAGAGTGGAAGCTAGAGCTGGAAACAGGGACCAACTCCATAGTAATGCCTATGAATTTACAGTGGGATGTCAAACAAGCTCCTGCAGGTGTGATTTCTAGGTGACTTAACATCTTTGTCCATGTAGTTTGTATATTGTTGAACATAACAGCTGTCAAGCACATGCTTATTATCCCTCTATGCTGCATTTCACAGGCCCAGTTCTCCCACATCGGTGCATCTCTTCACACACGGACACCGTTTCCATACAGAGTACCTGTGGACAGCCAGACTGTCTTCTTGCTGGTCAATGTGCTTTACATGCTGGTGCCTCAGGCTCTGTGCTACCGCTGCTGCACACAGCCCGCCTTCTTCCTCAGGACAGTGCCAGAGAAAAAAAATGAATGACAGAGCGTCGGGGGGGGACAGAAAGAGTGCCAAGGATGCCAAAGATGCCTAAAATAAAGGAGCGAAGAACTCGCAAATTCCTGCTGTGTTTGCAGTTATAAGCAGTTGCTATTTTAGAGAGGACACTGCCACCTGTAAACTTGATGAGGGCTATGTGGAGGTGATAGAAATGGACAAAAATGGAAATTGTGCCATCTACTGTTTTTGATCTGCTGCTTTTTATTGAAAATTTCTGTGTGTAAAGCAGCAACATCCACATAAGGCCCATACATTGTTACACTGCAGGCAATTGTTAGACTTGTGTGAAAGATTCATATGACTCACAATAATCATTGTTTGGTATAAAAACGAAACTGTTGTTTGTCATTGAGATTTTCTGCACAGTGCCTTCTTGGCAAATAAAGGAACGCATCTGTACCTTTGACAGCATTTATTAGCAAATAGCAATTTTTATTTTTTTTATTTCCTTTAGCTTTTTAGGTTATTTTTTATTCAGTGTGGTTTCAGTCCGTTTGCAGAGTGGGTTCCCTTGATTCAGTTTAGTTATAATTGTCTGAAAATTATTAGTTTAAGTGGAGTTTTTAGTAGTTTCTGTGTTAGTTTGAGTTTTTTCAATTACTTTTTATTTATCATTGTATGTTGGGGCAAAATTTAGGAAAATCAGTACAGCTAATGCAATGAAATCTGTAACTAACAAATACTAAAATTAAGGATATTTTCTATTTATTTTTTTCTTTTCCAAGTTCACAAAATTGTTTCACTTAGTGTTTTTTTCTTTTTTTTGTTTAGTTTTTCTTTTAGTTAACTAAAGTTTTTTTGATTGTTTTTCTAAATCTAGTTCTAATTTATAATAATAAACTTGGTGAGAAATAATTAATACCTTGTCAGGAAAGGTTAGTAGACACGACCGAGCTTTACTTAAACTGTGCCACGTTTAGAAACACTCTACACTCTAGTGCCAGCAGAACATTTTATTGTGTCTATAATAGACAGTGTGAATCATTTTTGCTCTAGGTTCAGTTACTTCACTGATTATATGCTCTAAAAAAAAGGAAATCACAAGCACTGTCTCCCAGCAACAAACAGCTACATCCGTTATAATTGACACCACCACCATCCCACTTTTAGGTGCTCTCTAGCCATCATACAATCCTGCTTTCATCTTAATGGGATTAATTGAGATCAAGAAAAGCACAGCACTGAAATAAAATAATAGAAATTTAAACCTACCACCATTTTATTCCATCCTTTGCATCTTTTATAATTCTCTTGTGCGCAATAGGCTGTGTTATTATTATATATTTAAAAATAAAATAGATCATACTGATAGCAGACCTTTTTTCCTTTTTAAAAATATGTTTTTAGTTTAAACCAGAGGAGAGTTTTGTTTTCAGTATTAAGTAAGGAGGTGGAGAAGTTGTGAGTGGAGAAGGTTAGGTTAGCCCCCAGTCTCACAGGGTAGCCATAGCATCATGGTTTATTGTTAGACCGAAAACTGATTTAAGGATTTAGGGAAACACAAGAGCAAAAGATAACTCGGATTTTTCTAAGGTGGTAAAGGAGAGATGAAGAATCAGTTGGTAATAGATGTGTAGCATGATTAAGCTCAGTTGACTGAATACGGGGGTTTCTGTGCACACTGCAGAATATGGGTGCTGCAGTGGGTGGAGTGGAGGAGGTCAGGTTGCGGAAACTGCTAAATGTGAAGAGATGGAAACTGTTAACCATGTTTTGGTGGACTGCTCAAGCTATTTTTTTAGAGGAATATTATGAACATTAAGAATTGTATCACTAGGAAGTTATAACGTTTTAGTCCAAAGTTCTGTACTCAACTAAACTACACGTATTAACACTTGATGGAAATTTAGGAAGTACCTGAAGAGGGCAGCAATACGCCTGCGTTGCGTCCAGTCTGCCGGAAATCCACAAAGAAGAAGATAAAGAAGGCAAAACAAATCCACATGAAGCTAACATTTGCAATAAACACTTTTTTTTAGTTGTACCTCTAACCTGACAAATTAAATCCACCTCGGAAATGTTTCGTATAGGCATAGAAGAATTTCACTAATGTTTTTTTTATTACATGCTGACGAGAACAAACAACGCGGGCAGAATTACACTAGGCTGCTAACGTTAGCCAAAGAAGCTAACCAGCTAGCTCCCGTTAGGTGCAATGGCAGCCTCCAATCCTCCAGTGATTTCTGCTCCTGTATTAAGGTCTGTGTTTTTTTGTAGGTCTTCTGTACGTATTTATTGGTCAAAATAATGATTTTGACACACGTAGGCAACAGTGGCTTCTGCATACCTTTAAAGTGTTGTTAAATAAACCCAGTAATCGTACATTTTTAGCCTTAGGTTAGATACATTTTATGTCTCTGGTGGTACTAAAGAAGCGGATTTGAATGTGAGATCTAGTGAGATCTTTTAGTTTTGGGAAAAGCAGAGAGTGGTGCAATATGGTTAACTGAAGCAAATGATTCATGAAGTTGTTGTTCTTCAGAGGTACCAGTGATGGGAAGAGTTCAGTGATCATTATGCGCTTGACAGGGCAGAGACTCTGCTGTGAACACTGGCTTTCAAAGTGCACTCTCGTAATAGCTGTGCAACCCCCGGGATAGCTTGGCTTAGTCTCCCATCTACCTTTTGTTCCTCTTTTATGATTAATGTTTTCAATCTCTTTCACTTCAGTCAGAAACAACGCAGGGCTGCTCTGAGGAAAGAGAGAAGGAAACGGAAACGCCAAGCTCTCGCCCATGCCAGAGAACGTGGTATGTGATAAATGTATGAGTTCAGGTTGTGTTGTTCTCTTTTGTATAGTTGCAGTTGTTAAGCAGATTCTCCACCACTTTGCTCTATTACAGATTTAAAAAATGGAGCAAGCCCTACTCCTGGAGAAGAAGACGAAGTAAATGAAGACGGTGAGGATGACGATGTTGCAGAGGAAGAAAGGTAGGGCCATACTGACACTGCTCGGAAGCTGCTCATTCACTGATACCAGCATAGAACATTTAGCTGCACAGCTCATGGATGTGGTTGACTTTGTATTTATTTACCTTTAGACAGCGTCTTCATGAGGAGTGGCTGGAAAGAGAGCGGATTGCCCAAGAGGAATTCAGGCTGCGGTTCGAGAAGGAGGAAGCAGCAAGGAAAAGAAAAGAGGAGGAGGAGGTATAGGGATGGGAACTGACAAGAATTAAGCGATACTTATTCCGTTAACAATATCAATTATCAGTTCGATTCCTTATTGATTCTCTGATGAATTCTCATTGAGTTAGGGAATAAAATATAGTACAGATGTAGCTAAAAGTATGTAAGAGAGCCTCTGAGCCAGTTTCACTCTGGCAGTCCTCATCAGCTAAAAGTTAATACAAGATGGAGATTATTCAGACAGTACGGCACTAACATTATTACAATCAAGAGAACCTGGAGGAGCTTTACTTTGCCTGGGAGATTTAAGGCAGGAGATGCTGTGCCGTAAGCCTCCCCTTGAGAGTCGCCACTGTCAGTAGACTGTAGATTAATTGTGTGGTCAAATGTTTGAGCATGTTGGAGGTATTTTCTCCCCTTTGTTGTTTTGATCAAACCTCTGCACGTGTTGCAACTGGCTGTATTTTTTAAAATTTTTAAAAGCTGTATTTTTTTTGAGAGGGGGGATTTCCATTCCTAATGAGGTAACTGACCACTACTGCCTCATAGGAAGCTTGAACAATTCAAGAAACTGAATAATTAAAGTCCTGTTGAGAGTAGAGTTAGTTAACAGATGTTCCTGGTTCCTTACTGGTGCAGCAGTTAGCTGATTCAGGAGTTTATAGCGAACATACAACATGACTGTTTTATAATGAGTTACAGAGGATTAGAAACATCATTATAAAAAATACTCTGTGGTTTGTTTTCCTTTTTTTTGGAAATTCCCATCAACTCACCAAAGCCTCAAAGAATGCTGGCTAATAAGAGCTATTTCCTGTTTAACAGAAGCCTGATCTTGCTTGTTTTATTCAGTGAACATGGGCAGTTTAGTCTAGCTCAGTCCAGCGCACAGATCCCGTGCTGTAAATATTGACTGGATACTCCAACAGATCCATTGTTGAGTTTGAGTAATGACTTTAAAAAAAATGCAGCTCAGATCAGAATTTTACTGATAATTTTTAATAATTTAAATTTAAAACCATATTATATTTCATTTCACTTTTTTACAGGATAAAACCCCAGTACAGCTCAGTATAACTGACTGGATAGAGACAGTCCAGTCATGATGACCGTACCAGCTTGAGTTAAAAGAGCTGCATTTGTGGTGAAATGGTTTTTAAAAAAAAAGGATCAATTTTTTGGCAGCTGATTTAAGTTACTCCAAAATAAATGGAAATGATAGCAACAAAAAAGTGGAATACAATCTTTATTTGAGAGTAGTTGCTGTAGTGTCAGTGTACTCATGAGCCTACCTGACAAGTGATTTGCTATAAAAATTCAAAATAACTGTCTTCATGTCTTTTTGTGTCTGTAGCGGATGATAAAGGAGGAATGGGAAGCACAGCAGCGACGAGAACAAGAAGAAAAAGAGCAGAAGCAGCAGGAGAGGCGAGACAGAGAGGTGATATGGGCTCCAGGAGGATAGAAACAAAAAAGACATATATATCCTCTTCTACATAATCTTGAGATTAAGTTAATGAGCCGGTTTAACGTGTCTCACCAAGTGATTGTTTCTTTTGTAACGTGTTTGTGCAACTTTTCCTTGACTGAACCATTTTACTCCTTAACTGTGATACACTCAAAGAGAAAAACCTCAGCTCTCACTACAAGGATGTATCTTTTATATTGTGTGATAACTGTGACCTCGCTCCACTAGGGTCGATAGGATACCTCCCGTTAACAGCTTTTTTTTTTTTGTGCATCTCAGTCTCTGTGAACGTGGTCTTAACCCACAGAAAACAGATATGCTGCAGTTATATTGACCTCTTCACATTTTCACCAGCCGTGTCTTTACACCATTTGTAGGAGGCTGTTCAGAAAATGTTGGATGAAGCTGAAAATCAGGTAGACACACACAAAAATGTTAAAAATTGAAGTTAAAATTGTCTGTCTTAGCCACCAAACCTAAAGTATATATACTACTGGTATTTGTCTTTTAAAGGGACTTAACTTGCATCAGTTAAATAAAGTTCAGATAAATGTCGTACACTAACAGCGGAAATTCTCCAAAGCCATCGTGACTTCAGAAATAAACTTTCTGCAGCCTGATAAATAAATGAGACAGAATGATAGTAAATCATTTCCAGTATATTGTATTTTGTATATGCTGGAAATGAGTTACTATCATTCTGTGTCTCATTTATTTATTAGGTATGAATGTGAGTGCGAATGATTGTCTGTCCCTGTGTGTTGGCCCTGCGACAGACTGGCGACCTGTCCAGGGTGTACCCTGCCTCTCGCCCTATGACAGCTGGGATAGGCTCCAGCACCCCCCGCGACCCTGAAAAAGATAAGCGGAAGCGAATGCATGCATGGATGGATGTATTTTGTATATGTGTCTGCAGATTAGCAGTAAGACTTGTAGTTACTCCTCAGGAAATTGAAAATATATTTCTGTAAAAAAATAGCTTTTCTATCAAATCACCAGGGAGTGTGAACATTTGTTTTCGTTCCCTGTTTAACCAAATAAAGAGATTTGGATCAGACCCCCGAACCCGTCAGAATGTCCAACACACAGTGTTGCAGATATGATTTTTTGACCTTTTTGTTTAGCTAACCCTTTCAGGTTGTTTTTGTATGTATAAAACTGTTTAATCTTCTATTAACCAGATACAATGCACTATTTATTTTCATGGTTTTTAACTCATGCTTACTGCAAATCTTAAAAATGCAAAAATCCAGAAGATAATGACGAAGGCCTTTTTTTTTTCAGCCTGCTCTTTATTCTTCACAATGTTTTTAAACTCAGTCAGATACTTTCATTTTAGCCTACTGCTCATATTGATGACTTTTGAAAAGCTTTTCTGTCGTAAGCTTGGCCTTAAATTTTACTCAAAGTAGTATTTAGAAGCTCTGAAGTTCATAATTTCAATTGTTTATACCTTTCAATTCAGTTTACTCTAACTAGTGTCGCTACACTTTGGTGTCATTGCAAACATCTCTAAATCTAATAAAAGACTGAAAACTGAGAGTGTTTTTATATTGCTCATGGGCTGTCTTGCAGCTGGATAATGGTGGACCGTGGATGAACCCTGAGGCTCCTGTGACGATGAACTCTGAGAACTTTGGAACAGAGCGTGACGTAGCCAACTGTCCGTTCTTCCTCAAAACCGGAGCGTGTCGATTTGGAGACAGGTACTGATGGGTTTTGGTTTCTTCTGACTTGTTAATAGTGATAGTAGTAATAATAATCATAATAATACATTTCTTTTTAGGTGTCTTTCAAAATACTCAAGGTTACCTCACCCAGAAGAGATAAGAACAATAAGAACTGACAAAAAAAGCCTATAGAATCAAAAGCAAAATTACAATATTTAAAGATCTCTGAGAACACAGCATTTATGTGAGAAGTGGAAGTCAATCAGAGTAAATAAACTAATTTAAAGAGGTGTGTTTTGAGATGCCAATGATATGCCCTAGAAAAGAAAGCATCCTGGCAAGGATGACCCCCAGGCTCTTGACCTGAGTTGAGGGAGAAACTAAGGAGTTGTCAGCAGGGAATGAAAAGCGACAGTGACAGTTTAGACAGCGAGAAGAACCTCTGTTTTATCACTGTTTTAATCCGAGAAGGTTGGAATAGAACCAGGATTTAATATCCAGGAGGCAAACAGGGCAGTGAGTGGGAGGTGCTGGTAGTTTGGCATGTGGGTAGAGCTGGGTGTCATCAGGATAACAGTGGAAAGGGATTTATGGAAGATTTGGCCAAGAGGAAGGAGATGATTAAAAAATGGTGGCCCAGGACAGATGCCTGGGGGACTCCAGGGATTGATGGAATTTGAATTGAATGAATGAATTTCAGTTGAATGAACGGAGTGCGGCCAGAGAGAGAACATTTAAGTGGAGATATCATCTGGATTTCAGGAGCGGGACCACACCTCCTTCACGCCCCTTCCATCCTCAGTCTATAAATGCTCCCTTCTCCAATACCAGCTGTTCTCATTTTCATTCCCCACCCTTCCCCCCCAATTTCCCTCTCTCCTCCTCTTCTGTTCCTCCCTTCCTTGATTCACTTCTCATTAGTACATGGGGATCTGCCCGGCCCGGGAGCCGTCGCCAGTCCCCTTCGAGGCCTTCCCCAAACCCAATCAGCACCAGTTCATACGTCCTCATGCCTCACTGCTCATCGTTCAGAGGTTGCGGTCCCAGCTAGTGAAACCAGTTTAAAAGTGTATCAGGGATTTTAATAGAAGCTAGTTTGTCAAGAAGAATGTTATTTTAGGTTAAATTACACAATGACACTAAAGAGACTTTCCCCGTGTATTTGAATGTCTTCTCTCTGTGAATCCAGATGTTCTCGGAAGCACACGTATCCTACAGCCAGTCCAACGCTGATGATCCGCGGAATGTTTAGAACATTCGGTATGGAAGAGTCGCGTCGTGATGACTATGACATTGATGCTTGTTTGGAGCACAGCGAGGAGGAGATGCAGGAGTCCTTCCTCGAGTTCTACCACGATGTTCTGCCAGAGTTCAAGAGCGTCGGCAAAGTGTTGCAGTTTAAGGTGAGACGACATCAGGAAGCTTTCGTCCCATCATCCTGTCTGTGTTGTAAAACGGACTTACTTATTCCCCCTAAATACATTTATTGGATTTTCATTTATTCCTCTCCTCTAATAGGTCAGCTGCAACTATGAACCACACCTGAGAGGAAACGTTTATATTCAGTTTGACACGTAAGCAGTCACGCAGACACTTCCCGTCTCTTTGCAATTAACATTTCAGAGAAAAACACATCATTCGTTGACTTGTCTTTCCAGAGAGGAACAATGCAAAGAGGCCTTCATCAAATTCAATGGGAGGTGGTATGCAGGCCGGCAGCTTCACTGTGAGATATCGCCTGTTACACGGTGGAAGAATGCCATATGTGGTGAGCTACTTTTTCATGCTGACGAGACGCACAGTTTCACTTGAAGACATTCCCTCAGTGTTTACCATGTTTGTTTTTCTTCTCAGGATTGTTTGACAGACACAAGTGTCCTAAAGGGAAGCACTGCAACTTTCTGCATGTATTTCGAAACCCTGGGAATGAATTCTGGGAGGCTGACAGGGACCTGCACATGTCCCCTGACCGCAGCGTAAGGAGCAGTCGCAGAGACGGGTGGCACTCGAGCCGATCATGGAGGCAGCGTCATTACAGCAGGAGCCCGGTGAGATCGGAGAGATCTGAAAGGAGACGAGACGACGACAGGCGGAGGAGCAGGAGCAGAGAGAGGAGGCCCTCCCACCAGAACAGAGAGGACACGCGGTCGTCCAGATCCAGACACAGTGACAGGTGGAAAGACAGGCGAAGGAGCAGGAGTAGAGGCAGGTCAAGAAGCAGGAGTAGAGACGATGAGCAAGACAGGTGGAGAAACAGAAGTAGAGACAGAGAGAAGGAGTATAGGGGTAGAGATCAAGAGAGAGACGGTAGAGGCACAAATGACGACGCTCACATGGGAACGAGAGAAAAGTCGAGAAGTAGAGAAAGAAGCCCCAAGTCACCGGATAAAAGTAAGAAAAAGTCTAATGATGACAGCAGCACACACCGTCGCCACAAACACTCCAAAAAGAGCAAGAAGAAGAGTAAGAAGAAGCACAAGAAGAAAAGCCATTTGCGTGAAGAGACAGCTTCATCTGGAGATTCAGAAAAGGAGGAGGAGTCAGGGGAGGAGACAGCGGAACATTTTTCAGCATCAAGTCCCGGTGGAGAGAGAAATGAGATGGAGCGAATGCAGAAAAACAGTGACACAGTTGACTGCTGAGGGCAACAATGACTTTAGTTCAGAGCTGGAAAGTGACTAGTTAGAGGAAATTTGAAGCAACCTCACTGAAAATATGAGCTTTGTGGTAGCGCACCCACTCAAAAATCTACAAATCAGATTTTCTTAAAAATAACTTCTGGAAATTTGTGCACACTGCGATACATCTCCGCCTCGTTGACTTTGGATTTGAAATGAATAAAATGGGATACACTGCAGCGTGAGTCCTGAGATCAATGTATTCTCATAAGTTAATGCAGTGCTCTAAAGTGAGTGATTTTAATGTAGTCAGCATTGGCACTTGTCGACACCTTTCTACATATCTGAATATTTTCAAAATGCTCATTGTGGCACTACATGTTGCTATGTAAAAACAAAAAAAACCCCTTTGCTTTTTGAATACATTTATTGTTAATATCTTTCAAATATAAGAAAAAAATGTGTTGGCAGTGTTTAATACAAAAACTGATTTCTTTTGCACAAATCAAAGTTTGATAGGAAAAAAAAAACTTCCATAGAGTTTGAGATGAGAAACTAGAAGTTGTTTCCTTGCACATTACAATAATATACCTGATATCTGCAGTTCATGTTTTTGTTCCCACTCCATGAAGAAAGTCATGATCGACATCTCTGAGTGGACTGGATTAATTCCATAATACTGGTTTATTGTAGCCAAATAATTCCCAAATCCAGTGACATCAACCTGCAGTTATAAATCCCTTTTTCTGCTGTTTTAGCCTCCTATAGACACCACTGAGAAGGTAAAACACAGTGTTCTTTGGTCATATGTTAGTCTTTAAGAGTAAGCCAAAGCTATAGAATACACAAAATAATGGTTTTATTTTGGTCACTATCCTAACCTAATTTAGCACTAAGGGAGGAACTGGACCTAAGATATACTTTCAGAGGCTTTTACAAACCTCAGTGTTATTTTTTTGTAAGGACAATAGATTGATGGTCAAAAAGACTACAGAAATACAGTACAGCAAACATGACACCAGTTACACAGAAACCACCCATACATAGCTAACAATTAGTCTGGAAATGCCAGTATGAAATGATTCATTTGAACAAAAGAAACTTGTATTAAGCCTTAACACAGACACACGATGATTATTAAATGTTTGATTTTAGTCATTGGGTTCAGTTTAGCCATGAATAAGTGTCAGTGGTTCCCTTAACAGCACTGGCCCCAGCTGGTGGCTTTCATGCATTACCATTACATATGAGCGTGCAACATAGGACACTGGTTGCTTGTTCAGTCCTTATACCTGAACATTTTCAGACAAATGTGTTTTTTTGTTTTTACTTGTTAAGCTGCTTAACACTGACTGTGATCCAATCAGGTATAAAAGGTATCACAGGATGAACAGCGCATAACAAAAAACTGGTCTTATGCTATCTTTAAGCAGCAGGAGCCTTAAAAAACAAACCAATTTGTCCCCATTTCTTTGGTGGAATCCGAATAATGTCAAAAATAACAGCCTGACGGGCAGAAAACTGCATTTTTGTGTCAAAGT